>SJYQ01001964.1:18526-28786 GCA_006410935.1 Redunca redunca
TGCTCTCCTCCAGGGGATCTTCCCGACCAAGGGTTTGAATCTGCATTTCCTGCATTGCAGGAAGATTCTTTACTACTGAGCCACTGCAGAAGCCCAATAAATCAATATATGTTGCATCTATTTATGAATAAAGTAAAAGAAAGAGTTGAGAATTAAATCTAGAAATCCAGAACCAATCCTGTGACAGAGATTTAGAGAACTTGAGAGCTAGAATGGATCATTTAATAGAGAATAAGATTGAGGATTATGATCTTGCCAACTCCACACTTAAACTGAAAGAACACTGAAATTTATAACCCTTGTACCCCATTTTTAAAAATCTTATTAATCAGTTATTGTATTCAATTATTCTCCTTTACTTTATCAAGATAAACACAATGCAATGGGGACAAAATTCCTGGAAAATTCCATTAGCAAATTTTATCTTATGTGAAGGGACTATATAGATCCAATTATAAGATTTCAGGAATTTCAATAGTTATCAAAGCAATGAAAAACTTGAGAGACTTGCACGCTTTGGATTGTTGGTTTTATGTAACACACTTTACTGTACAAGGTGCAATGAATGTTGATTCTTTTTTTTTTTTTTTCCAAATTAGGTATTGGTACAGCTAAAATGTACTAGTAAACTAGTAAGGAAAAGTGTGATAATTTTATAATAATATAACATGTATAATCTTATAAATTGCTATACACTGACAGGTTATATGTGGATTCTATTGAGAAAGAAGTATAATACAAAAGAAAACTGTATGATCACTTTGAACAGTTGAATTCCAGAATCTTGTTCATATTTTCATTTGTAACTTGAACATAATTGAAATAACATTGGCATATATAAAGAATCTGATGTGATCTCTTTCTTTCTCTTTCTCTCCCTTTTTTATAAATGCCACTTTTATCTTGGAGTCATTATAGTTAGAGTGAAATTACAGCCTTATGACATAGCAACAAATATTTCTTATATCCCCAAATATTATTTCACCATTGATTTTGCCACCTCATATGTATTATAATTGCGTTTCATTTACCGAAGATAATTCTAAATAATTGATCTAAATGTTCCTCTCAACTTTAGGCAATACCATGTTGGCATATTTGTAAAAATGTGCAAAACAAGACAACAGAATTATCTACAATAATGTAAAATTCAAGAAGCTTACAACTTGTTATAACCTACATACCTTTAAGGTTCAGCTGGTTCCCAGAATGAAAGAAAAAAAGTGCATGCCAAGTCTGTAGATTATAAAGCATGTCTAGAAATAGTAAAATAATCACCATAGGAAGATGAATTGTTGAATGAAAGGTGAAAGAACTTTTCCTTGTACAACAATCAGGAATCCACTGAACAAAACAAATTATCCCCTGTGAACCATTTGAACAGTGGCCTCAGAGAAATAAAAGGATTTTAAATATAAAAGACTCCTGTGATGTGTATAGGTAACTGCTTTGCACATGAGACTGCATAATAATAAANAATTAGAATTTCTATGAAGGATGAAACATAAGTTTGCAAAAACCTTTGAATTGAAACATGAATGATCTTGTGTTTATTTCCATTTTTGAACAGTTACTGACAAGTACCTTTTTTATTTTTTCAATTAAACCACATTTTGTCACCTCTGGGAAAGGTAAAATGTTATTTTGTGCACCATTAAAAGATATAAGTTGTACTTGATTCATAAATTAAACTCACTCATCTCACAGATTCTCCCACATGGGTCTGAATAAGCCTGGACTGTGCAAGCATTCAGTTACTGCACAATAGATCAGGGTTTTCTGCCTTAGATTTAGACTGACCTTGATTTCTATAGGACTCCTGAATAGACGAATCAATTATAGTGCTCTAAAATCACCTTGGCTCCGTCCCACACAATCTTCCTTTCTCTCTTGTTTATGCCCACATATACACAGGCAGCTAGATGGTATACCTTGAGAAGCCAGACACAGGATGTCAGCCAGCTATGGCTCTTTTGAGCTAAGCAGAGAGAGAAGATACATCTCCTGAATACTATGTTAGTCTTGCCAAAAACCTCTTCTGTCTTCCTTCTGTCCTGAAATCCATAATGATGTTTCCTTTTATGGACTTTCCATATTTATTGCCAGGCCTATCCTTCTCAACATTTGTACTATCAAAAAACACATATTATGCATATGGAACAATAGGATAAATGGAGAGCCCCTGGCTTTTCTGATGCTTAGATATTACTATCTCACACTTTGAGAAGCTCTGACTTAAAAAAATGATAGAACAAAAAAATGCAACATATGTATAGATTATTTCATACATAGTGCTCCAATATATTTTTTGAGAGCATCCTTCATATTTTGTTTTTTCCCATATTCACCTGTACACTGCTGGTTCCAAAGTAAACAGAGAGAGATTAAACGAACTCCTTTAGTAACTATAACTGGTCCTGCTTCATGGGCAAATTATAAATGTTCATTGCTTCCCACAGTTAGCACCCGCACTATAAATTTAGAAATCATATTTTTGCATTTGTTTTATATCATAATTGGAAAATATAATATTAATGAATTTTATTTTTGGCTTTATATACTCTTAAGAGAAGATTAAGTGCATAGTCTGTATTCAAGTAAAACTACACATCAATGTGCTGAATAGGATGATTTCACTGTAAATTGTTATCCTCCCTACCTCTGTCCTCCCCGGTAAGGCTTCTGATAAATGTCTTCACTGAGTTTTCATGGAATTTACACCTTTGATCCTTCTATCAAAACTGATTATATAGTGTGTAACAGAACAATTTTCATCTGATTATTACAATGACATTTATCAGAATAATGTTGCTTGACATTTACCACAAATTGTACTGTTTAAATTCTGTACCATGGATTTTTTTTTTCAAATAACCCTGAAGTATTTGCTGTCATAGTGAATTGTACATACTGTACATGTACTTTGATTAGTTTTGTAATTTCCTTTTTTTTAATTGATAACTTTCTATAGGAACCATGGTATAAGATTAGGTAGAATTTTTACTGAAATGGGCATTTCTCTGATAAGCTTCTCTTTTACTTAGAATGTGGCCAACTTTGTTATATACACTAATTGTAAAATGTCTATGAACTGATCTTGCAAGCGTAAAATACAGACAAGATGAAATATCAAAATTCTCTTTTAAAAGCTATCAAGGAGGAATAATGAGAACCATTTCAGTAGTCCATTCGTTCCATGACATGATTGCAGAGCTCGTTGCCTTTGGCTGTGCTGCTGATTTTTAAAATTTACGGTAAAGCTCTGCTTTATTGACAATAAAAGACTTCTATTACATAGCCTTTTATCTCAGCAGTGTACACAGTATGGTGGCATTTTGAACACTTTTGCAAACTTTGACAACAACAGAGTTTCCCTAAGAGACTCTTAAACATTAAAAATGTTTTCTAGCTAATAATTAATGGCATGGGCAAGTGACAGTCAATGGGATACAAGAGGAAGAAAAAAGATAAGATTATAAGATATGAATTCCAAATATAGGGCTACTTTACTAAATCTTGCAATTTTATCTGAAAAATAGGACTTGGTCATGTGGTATCCACATTCCTGAAAATCATAAAATTATTTTTCTCCAGAAGACAAAAAAACCTGAACAAATAAAATATATCTTATATATTCTTTCTGCTTAAAGAAAAATGGACAAGTAACTATTCCAGAATGAATAAACAGTTTGTTTCATGGATCTAGGAAGAGCATTCAGTTGAGCACATGCCAATTTATAACCTCATATGCTTAGTGCAGTCAAAGGCATGATATTGGTCTAAGATGCTATTCCAGGGTCCTGGGAAAACTGATCATTCCACCATAGACCTTGTGGATGATTTTAAATAAAAGCACCTCCTCCTTTTTTTTTTTTTTCTCCTGATTTCACTTTTGAAGGATAACAGGAACAATTTCAGCTTTTATTTGCTCCACAGGAACTGTATGAAAATTCAATAAAGTGGCATGGAAATAAATTTTTAAATGCATTTTGAAGCAATCTGAAATATTCTGTAGAAAAGTAACACTTTTGCTCTGCATACAAATTTTTAAAATTCTTATAATTTTTCCCCAACATTATGGAAAAAAATCATAATATTTGGATAAAAAAATAAAGTCCAAGCTCTTCCTTACTAGTTGTATGATCTTTGATAATCTGTTTAATTTCTCTGAGCCTCATTTCCTACATCTGTAATAAAAGCTAATGAAAATGTACTCACCACATGGGTGGCCATAAAATATAAGTGCATAAAACTTCTTATACTTAGTAAATAGCTAGTAAAAGTTTCATCCTCTTTTCCCTTGACTTAAAATTATATGATAATAGTGAAGGATTCTTTCATTTGTCTCAATTTTAAAGCAGTGTGGGGTAGGCTATTCCACACCCATTATAGTTTTAGAGACTCCCAAGGGATGTTTACACTCATTTATAGTCACTTGTTTCAGTTTACTAAACCCCAGAAGTAAGCAGTTCTTTCTTTTGCCTGGAATTTAGTGAATATGCAATAAGAACATATTATTTTTTGGCATTGTCCTCAGGTTGTCAGGTCACACTTTATAATATCTGGTGTTTATTCACCAAGGGATACATTCATACACAATCGTTTTAGTACAGAGTCAGTTTTTGAGGTGGAAGAAAAAAAAAACAGTAATGAGATAACAGCATCTATATTTGATTTTGGATTCTATTGGTGTTTGCTTTTCTTCAGATTTACATTCTTAATTATATTTTGCTCAGGCTAATATTCAAATTAGGTTGATTCCCTGAGCATAATTATCAAGGGTAGGGAAAGACAGTTTAGGAGAGCACAGGGTGATTGAAAAACATCTGTTTTTTCACTAATAATGCAAACATGAAAGAAATGCAATTGCAGGTAACAAACATTAGATAGTCCACATGTAGTGAATGAAAGGTGAATAAATCATCCATCAAAATGCCAGGCTTCCCAGGTGGTGCTAGTGGTAAAGAACCTGACTGCCAGTGCAGCAGACTTGAGAGACATGGGTTCAATCCCTGGGTCGGGAAGATCCCCTGGAGGAGAGCATTGCAACCCACTCCTGGGAAATCCCATGGACAGAAGAGCCTAGTGGGCTACAGTCCTTGGGGTTTCAAAGAGTCAGACACAACTGAGCATACACACACACACACACACACACACACACATCAAAAGGCCAATAACATGTACATTTCCTCACTTAATTACTTCTAAGAACTCAGAATTCATCTAATGTGATGCTGCAATTATTCCATTATAACAAAAATCCCAAATCCTGGAGATAAACTTTATTTGTGCCAGGGGAAAGAAAGATTATCACAGATAAATATGCTTCTCTCATATCTGTGGTTGTCTCATATCAACCAATCATATCATAGTTGGAACATCAGAATCAAGCTTTCAATTCACAAGTCCTTGGGCTGCTTCAGAAAAAGTATTAGGGGACAAGAAAATAACTTAAGTTCTGAGATGGGGCAGAAAAATAGAAAAGAATGAATGGTTTAAATATTTAAATTGTTTTCTGCATGGCAGATTTTGTTTTGAAAAATTGGCAATGTGTTAAGTAGGCAGTAACTAACGGTCACATTGCTGCTCAATAGCCTTTGATCCTAATCAACTTAAAATCTGTCCAATAGGAGAAATGTGATACAGCAAAACACATTTAAAATTTCAGGATCCTGAAAGTCATGTCACACTTAGCTACCATTCCTCTTCTCAGAGTACAAAATGACTGTGCAACTCCCCTGTCAATTTGCATTGTTTCTCATTGAATTACTTTTTTTCTCTATGTCCTTGAATGCTTATTCTTTGGACTCCTGCTCTTATCTTAATTGTTCTCTAATGCACTGCAATAAATAATTACAAACAGATAAAAGCAGAAAACTAAGAATTAATCTCACAGTGAAAAGCTGAAGTTGACAGCACAGCCAGGAAAATACTTTGGTCTTTGGAAAGGGACGTCTTATCTTTTGTCCTAAGGGTAGAGTTCGAATTTCAACCATATTTTGGCCAGTTGCTTTGACTGCATCACTAATGGTAGGCAAGGGCTGAATTTTGATTTCACAAACAGTGAGGTTCAAAAAATTCAAGTGGGCAAAAGCATAATTTTATTTTTCCATAAAGTACACTTAACCTCGCTCTTAACATTCTGCCTAATAGCACTTGGTCTACTCACAAGTAAATTCAGTCCCAAGAGGCATAACTCACTAAATTTTGTCCCAGGTTAGTCCATGAGGTCACAAAGGTTGGACACAACTGAGCATGCATGCAAGCACGCATGCAGATGGGTGTATCAAGATACTGATTCCTTCGGACACTAAGGCCTCTGGAGAAGGTCTGAGGTAAGCTCTGGAGTTACTTGTCTCACCGACGTGCAGTCTTCTCCATTTACATTGGTAAACTGTACAGGTATTATTGTCTTCTACTGTGATTGATATAATAATATTCTAGGAAGCTCAGGAGGTTTTTTGTTGCTGTTGTTCTAGCAAGATATAATGTCAAGGTTCACTCACCACAAGGTCAGTGTAAGGTTTGTGTTAAGCTTTTGAAGTTCTTAGCAACTTACATGATCAAGTGAGTTAAATTTGTGTTTCATTAATCACTTGGTAGTCAGTTTAAAGAACTAGATCCAGAAGTCCATGATTTCAAATTGGCTGCAGCCAGCTTTATTAATATTGAACAAAGTAAATCTATTTTAGTACTTCTTTTTCCTCATAGTTCTGGAAGCCAGAAGGCCATGATCATGGTACCAGGAGAGCTGGCTTCTGGTCAGGCCTCTCTCCTTGACTTATAGACAGTGGCTTCTCACGATATCCTCACATGACTTTTCTTTGTATGCTCAGTAGTTTCAGTCGTGTCTGATCCTTTGCGACTCCATGGACTGCAGCATGCCAGGCTTCCCTACCCTGCACTATCTCCTGGAAGTTGCTCAAACTCATGCCCATTGAATTGATGATGCCACTGAGCCCTTTACTCCCTTATATTTCTAAGTTATACCCGTAACACACTATATTGATTACTATAGCTTTATAATATGTCTTGAAATCACATAAGGCCAATCTTCAAATTTTGTTCTTGTTTTGACTACTTAAATTCCTGTGCCTCACCAAATAAATTAGAGTTAGCAGATAAATTTATTAAAAAAGCTTAAGATTTTGATAAGCATTACATTAAATTTATGGATGAATTTGAAGAATACTGACAAATAATATTGACTTTTTTAAAAGCATGAACATGGTGTATTTCTTGACTTATTAGTTTTCTTTACTTTTCCTTGACAAGGTTTTGACATATTAAGTGTACATTTCTTGCAAATTTTCCATAAATTCATGTCTAGTTTTTTTATGTTGATAATATAAATGGAATTCTTATATCCATACTTGTTAATATTATAGAGAAATATAATGGAAATTTAGATATTGACTATGTATCCTAAAACTTACTAATTTCACTTTTAAGGTTGATCAGTGATTTTATAGTTTTACATTTTTCTAAATATACAATCATCATTTATAAATAAAGGCTATTTTTCCTCATGTGTCTAAACTTTACTTAATTTTCTTGTATTGTTTGCTGACAAGTCCAGCAGTACAATGTTGCATCAAATGATAAGACCAATCAACTATGCTTTGATCCTCATCTTAGAAAGCAGTCTTTTTCCACTGATCATAATGTTGGCTATAATTATCATAGTAGCCTTTTATCAAGAGGCATAAATCTCACTTATTACTAGTTTTTTGAGAATTTTTATCATTAATGGGTTCTGTCTTTTATCAAAAGTCATATACATAAAATAGATTTTTATGTAGTTTTTGATCTTTGAATCTATTAATATGGCAAATTTCAATGACTGATAATATAGATATAAAACCAGTATTTCTTTCTAAAATAAACTTTACATACTCATTATATATTATCATTTTCATACATTGTTCAACTTGATTTCATAGTGTACTTTAAGATTATTGCATTTTTGTATAAGGATATTGCCGGGAGCCAGCATGAGGAATCCCACCCATGGCAAAGGTCATGAGGAAAGAAGCCTGAGAAAATGCAAAGGCTTGATCTGGCTTCAGGGGTTTCCCCTGGATTTTCCTGAACATCTACCCCCCAAAACCAGAGTCTGCCTACTTTACTGCTTTATGCTCTCACCTACACCTCTGACTTTACGGGGGGCTGTCCCCCACATATCTCGGAGAAGGAGTTAACCTACAGCTCCAGTTAATAAAAATTCCTGGGCATGACAAGGGTGTCTCAGGTCAAACCTCTCTGCTGGCAGACTAGCTTGTGTGACAGGATTATCCACACTGTTGCTACTACCACCTCTCAACCATAAACAGCACAGAGAGTTTGGAGTATTTTGAAAGTCTTAGTTAGCACTGGCTTTTTCTAAAGATAAAAATCCTGTTGGTGAAGTGTTTTTCATTTGTTGAGCCAATATTTGCTGCTAAATCTCCATATTCCCTGCCCTTATAATGAATATAACTAGCATATAGGAGAAATAAGTATTAACCTTTAAGATTAATCATGTTAACCTTAGGCTAAGTAAATTTCTTTCTTAATTGTAACCCACTACACCCTCACCCTATAGGAATGCAACTTTATCTGGTACCTTCAGAGGGTGGTGCCTGGTTTAAGAAAAATCACCCCTGGAAAATAAGTTTTTTGGTTGATTGACCATTATCAGAAAGAAAGGATCATAAAATGTCAGCAGGTCTCATGGCCAGAAGATGATGTAAAACCCCTAAGACCTTTTTGTATACATTTATATGAAGCACCTGATTTTGATAAAGGTTAGGACTGCTGACCCCCAAGTGACTTTAAAATTTCCATTTGTCTCTATGTGTAACAAAAGGTATATAAGCAAACCTGAAAATAAAGAATTCGGATCCGTTTCTGGAAAGACTGATTCCCCCATGTTGTTCTTTCTTGTTCTCCGTTTTTCTGAATGAATTCCCATCTGGACCGTGGGTGCTCGCCAAGCCTACTAATTTCCCCCTGGCTTTTAAGATCTGCGCAAGAAGGAGCCCAAGGAAGGGCACTCTCTGCTATTCAAGTGGGTGCTGGTGGCCTACATAGGTGGTGCAAGCTTCTTGTCTTGAAGCTTTATTGGTATCCCATGTAAACCAAGTTATTCAGCCTCTTTTTCTCTGCTGATTTTCCTATGACACTATTTCTTTCTAATCTCCCTCTATATCTTTAATTAAGGAATTAATTCCTAGGATGCTGACTCCGTCCCTGCTTTGAATTACCCTGGATCCACCGGGGCTGGACCCCCGGCAGGATATTCATTTATAGTCTTCTCCTTAAGATTAGTGCATAAATTTGGGGGATCAGAGTAACAAAAAGATGTTGATAATATTGCCTTAATATATTTTGCAGGTCTGTAAAATTTGCAGTGATGTTTTTGGCAAATGTTTATTTAGTATTGCTGTGTCTACCTGTTGAATTAACCCTTATAGCATTATGAAGTTCTCCCATTTTCCTCTAATAAATACTTTTTAATTTGAAATATTTTTATCTAAAATTAATATACTACTTAGGCTTTTATCTAATATTTCAATAATTTAAAATATTGGATTTATTGAGGATTATATTACAAAACCACAATGGGTTATCATCTCACATCTGTCAGAATGGCTATCATCAAAAAGACCACAAATAACAAGTGTTGACAAGGATGTGGAGAAAAGGAAATCCTCATACACTGCTAGTGGGATTGTAAATTGGTTCAGCCACTGTGGAAAACAGTATGAAGGTTCTTCAAAAGTCTAAAAACAGAAGCACCATGTGAAAAAGTAGAAGCATTAGTTGCTCAGTTGTGTTTGACTCTGCAACTCAATGGACTGAATTTAGGCCACCAGGCTACTCTGTCTGTGGANTTTAGGCCACCAGGCAACTCTGTCTGTGGAATTCTCTAGGCAAGAATATTGGAGTGGGTAGTCATTTCCTTCTCCAGGGAATCTGCCCAACCTAGGGATTAAACCTGGGTATCCTACATAGCAGGCAGACTCTATCATCTAAGCCACCAGGGAAGCCTTAGAACTAGCTGTTCCATATGATCTAGAAATTCCAATCCTGGGTGTGTGTCCGTATATATATATATAAATATATAAAGAAAATTCAAACATTAATTTGAGAAGATATACACACCCTGATGTTCACAGCAGCATTATTTATAATAGTCAAGATATGAAAGTGCCCATCAACAGATCAACTGATAAACAAAAGCAAACACATAAACAAACAAACATATATATATATATA
>SJYQ01001964.1:40817-54894 GCA_006410935.1 Redunca redunca
GGACTGGATGGATTTCCTTGCAGTCCAAGGGACTCTCAAGAGTCTTCTCCAACACCACAGATCAAAAGCATCAATTCTTCGGTGCTCAGCTTTCTTTATAGTCCAACTCTCACATCCATAAATTATCTATATTCTATACATTATTAATATGATATATTAATAATTCTATCTATAGTTAACAAATTAGGAGACCAAGACATTAAAGAGGATTACATATACATAATTTTCCTTTGCACCAATGAATGAATTATCATTCCTAAATATTCTATAAAATTTACTGTATTATATTTTCTTATCCATCATTACTGGGGCTTTTCTGATGGCTCACAGTAAAGAAGCCGCCTGCAGTGCAGGAGCCATGGCAGACATGGGTTCCATCCCTGAGTCAGGAAGATCCCCTGGAGGAGGAAATGGCAACTCAAATGTTCTTGCCTAGAGAATTCCACAGATATCCTTATATCTGGCGGTATACAGTCCATAGGCTCACTAAGAGTTGGACACGACTGAGCACGCACACATACACACATGACTCACATCAACTTTTGTGGAAAGAAAATAGCAATTGGACTGTCTCCACTATCTTCAGATAACTTCCATGAGAATTTTCATTTCATTCATTTTATTATCATTTAACTTGAATAACTTGTTGTCTTGGACTAATGTAAAAAGAAAAGTCTTACCATAAATATTCTATGCATCATAATATAGTTCAAAGATGTTAATGTGTTATGTTCTATGGTGGAAACTGTTTCTCCCTTTAAAAATGTTAGAGACAGCTCCAAGTAAATGATGTTATGAAAAAATAATTGCAAAAAATTATGAAAAAAATGACTGCTTATGAAAAAACACAAAGAATGTGCCACTTTTATTTATGGACTCTCTGTTGTGTTCCAGTGGTCAAGTTTTCTATCTTTATGAAAACACCTTAGTGTTACTGTGACTTCATAATTAGTCAGATTCAGATAGTATCTAACAGAGGACTTGTTACCAGAATACATGAAGAATACTTCCAATTTGATAAAAATAACCAAAACCCAATTTTAAAGATGGACACAAGATTTGAACAATATACCTTAATCAAGAAAGTATACTGATGGTAACTAAACTCATAAAATGATATCCAGAATCATTTGTCATTAAGAGAATAAAAATTAAAATCACAGTGAGATATCACTACAAACTCACTGCTGCTGCTGCTGCTGCTACTAAGTTGCTTCAGTTGTGTCCGACTCTGTGCGACCCCATAGACGGCAGCCCACCAGGCTCCCCCATCCCTGGGATTCTCCAGGCAAGAACACTGGAGTGGGTTGCCATTTCCTTCTCCAGTGCATGAAAGTGAAAAGTGAAAGTGAAGTTGTTCAGTCGTGTCCGACTCTGTGCAACCCAATGGACTGTAGCCTACCAGGCTCCTCCATCCATGGGATTTTCCAGGCAAGAGTACTGGAGTCGGGTGCCATTGCCTTCTTCTACAAACTCACTAGAAAGGCTAAAATTGAAAAAGACTGGTACACTGCTGATAGGAAAGTAAAATGATTCAACTATTTTAGTTTAATGGTTTCTTAAACAGTTAAATATACAGCTACAAAATGATATATCAGTTCCATTCCAAGGTATTTACCCAAGAGAAATGAAATCATGTGTCTATGAAATGCTAGTGCATAAATATCCATAGCATCTTTACTTGCAATAACAAAGCTTAGATAAAAAAAAAAAAAAACTAAATGTCCATGAATTTGTAAATATATATATTATGGTTCCTCTGTACAATACAATAACTCAGATCAATAAAGACAAACTACTGATACAGTAAGCAATATGGATGAATCTTAGAATAATTGTGTTGACTGAAAGAAGCTAGATGAAAAAAGTGTAGATGCAGCAGGATTCTATGTCTTTAAAATTTCTAGAAAATGCAGACTAGTCTACAATAACAAAGCAGATCAGTGGTTACTTGGGGATGGGAGTAAAGAATGACAAAGGGGCAGGAGGAAAGTTTGGAGGATTACGGTTAATGTCACTATCTCGATTGTGATGATGATTTTATTTTATAGCTATATATATGTCAAAACATGTTGTACAGAATAATATTATGTGTCACTTTTGTGTCAATAAATCTGTAAAACAACAAAATTTAAAAAAATCTGAATACGTTATATGTTTACTAGTTTATTATTTTAATGCTTGACTTTTCTACTACAGTGTAAGCTCTATGAAAATGAGTCTTATTTGTTCAGTTTTGTATGCTAGTTACATAGTGGTTGTTCATTTAATATTTGCTCAGTGAATGTATCTTACTATGACATATTAGTAATGATGGCTCACTGAAGGATCTCAATTTGTTCTATTCAATAATATATGTTTAGGGATCAAGGCAGACCCAGATCTTGCTCAGAATTTGGAGACATAACTAGAAACATTGCATCCAGGGTCTTGATGTTATTTCTTCTGTTGGCAATCAGTCTGGTACTGTCTTACCCAGTCTTCAAAAGCCAACTTAATTTATCACTTCTCTTTAGCTGAGATGTTAACTTCCCCCCAGCCAACTTACAATGGTACTAGTAGATATGGTTCTCATATGTTTTCCCATACCACTTATATGATGCAGAGTGTGTGTGTATATATATAGCTATACAGTAATGTCCATAATCATACAGAAACAATCATTCAGTGTGATTAAAATATATGTATATGTACATTTATATTCTATTACAAAAATTTATGTATCCATAAATATATATGTCCATCATGAGTACATCATGAGAAATGCTGGGCTGGAGGAAGCACAAGCTGGAATCAAGATTGCTGGGAGAAATATCAATAACCTCAGATATGCAGATGACACCACCCTTATGGCAGAAAGTGAAGAAGAACTAAAAAGCCTCTTGATGAAAGTGAAAGAGGAGAGTGAAAAAGTTGGCTTAAAGCTCAACATTCAGAAAACTAAGATCATGGCATCTTGTCCCTTCACTTCATGGCAAATAGATGGGGAAACAGTGGAAACAGTGTCAGACTTTATTTTTTGGGGCTCCAAAATCACTGCAGATGGTGACTGCAGCCATGAAATTAAAAGACGCTTACTCCTTGGAAGGAAAGTTATGACCAACCTAGACAGCATATTAAAAAGCAGAGACATTACTTTTTGTCTAGTCAAGGCTATGGTTCTTCCAGTGGTCATGTATGGATGTGAGAGTTGGACTGTGAAGAAGGCTGAGTGCCAAAGAATTGATGCTTTTGAACTGTGGTGTTGGAGAAGACTCTTGAGAATCCCTTGGACTGCAAGGAGATGCAAAGAGTCCATCCTAAAGGGGATCAGTCCTGGGTGTTCATTGGAAGGACTGATGTTGAAGCTGAAACTCCAATATTTTAGCCACCTGATGCGAAGAGGTGACTCATTTGAAAAGACCCTGATGCTGGGAAAGATTGAGGGCAGGAGGAGAAGGGGACGACAGAGGATGAGATGGTTGGTTGGCATCACCGACTTGATGGACATGGGTTTGGGGGGACTCCAGGTGTTGGTGATGGACAGGGAGGCCTGGTGTGCTGCAGTTCATGGGGTCGCAAAGAGTTGGACACGACTGAGTGACTGCACTGAACTGAACTGAAACATATATGTCCATGGGTTGAGTGTTAGTCACTCAGTCATGTCTGACTCTTTGTGACCTCATGGACTTTAGCTTGCCAGGCTCCTCTGTCCATCAGATTCTCCAGGCAAGATACTGGAGTGGGTAGCCATTCCCTTCTCTGGGGAATATTCCCAACCCATGGATCAAACTCGTGTCTCTGCATTCTTTAATGTCTGAGCCACCAGGGAAGCCTGTATAAGTCCATACTATTATATAATTATTACATGTGTATCTGTCTTCCAGGCTAAATTCAGGTAGTATTTTAAAACCGTCCTATTCATTTTAAATACTTCAAAAACTAGAATAAATCCAGAATATAAGTAATTTTAAAAAGACTGAATTCAATTAATTTAATCCATCTGATCATAATTGTGTCAGTTGTGTTTCAGTCAAAGAAACAACACTAATAAGAGTGATGTGAGTAGATTACAATAGGAATTAAATCTTATGGAATTAGTTGTGCTGCAGTTTGCCTAAATCCATGGCTCCTGCATCTGCTGTTAGGTTTAAAGTCTCACAGTATCTGCAGTTTGGAAAGAAAGCAGACACGATATGAAGAAGGGAGCAGCAGCAACCTGGAATGTGTAAGAATGAGCTGGAATCTACAAGTTAAAGCTGGAGCCCAAGCTTCCAATATGATAATTCAGGGGACCTGAAAAAATGCTGATGTGCTTGACTATGAAACTCTGACCTGGATGTGGAGAAGTTGAAAGAGGATACTAGACAGGAGGGAAAGGAACTGGAACCTAGTTGCTTCCTCAGGCCTAAAAGTCATGTCAACATAGTCTCAACAAGATACATGAGCAGCAACATTACCTTAACTCTACCTGCTAAGCATTAGCATGGCTGTTGCTTTGCCTTGCCTTCCAAATCTGTGAATTTCTCCAGGTTAGGTCAACATTATACCAGAACTACACAGGAAATGAAATTCAGGATTTAGATTTTGAGCTGAGCTAAGTCAGCACACTTTAAAACCTCCACAATCAATTCCTTGTTGTCTTGGCAGATATATGCACTGTATTTACAGAACTTTCAAATATAGGCAGTAACAACAACAACAAAAAATACTTAAGCAACCTTGCACCATAACAACCGAAAACACACTAATGTAGCCTCACAAGAGGATAAACTCATTTTGACAATCTTATTGTAAAACATACTTCTCTAGTTTAACCACACACTCCTTTGATTTATGTTAACTGAAATATCAAGATATGATTTAATCTTCTATTAACACTTCTTGCATTTGATAGGAGGGGAATGAAGGATAGAGAGAATGAAGTGTTTTTTTTAATATATTCAGTATGTTCATAGTAACATAAGGAAGGAATGCAGATAACAAATATAGTCCTTGTCTCTGCAATAGTCCATGTTGTCATAGCTATTATCTTTACCTATCCATTCCTGACTCTCTGCCTGCACTTACACCTTAACTGTTGCATTTTACTCAGGAGAGTCAAACTTTATTCCTGACGGTTCTGGGTGATGAACAGTCCTACTGACTTTGGGTTGTTATAGGTTTAAACTCAGTTTATGCACAGGATATGGGAATACTTAAAGGAACTCGAGGGAATCACCTAAATTTCAAATATAATCTTCCTTAAACCACTGTGAAGGAGCAACCTAATTTCCCAAAATAGCACTGGAACCCTCATCTTAAACATCTCAGGTATCAGAGCAACCTCTTTCTTTGAACCAATAATTCACTTGCAGAAGAAGCCCAAAGTGGCCAGGTAGCAAACTCAAATTCACTGGAAACATTGTTGAGGTCTCTGGTAAAAGTCTTCTCCCATAGGAACTAATGCCGATATGTGGCAGAGTCCAAAATTCTGGGCACTTGAGGACGGAAAGCAAAAATTTCACTAGTGTGTCACCAGG
The DNA here is from genome assembly GCA_006410935.1 of Redunca redunca. Lineage (NCBI taxonomy): Eukaryota > Metazoa > Chordata > Mammalia > Artiodactyla > Bovidae > Redunca > Redunca redunca. The sequence continues at coordinate 46,319 of SJYQ01001964.1, forward strand.
GGCAATGGGAATGATTCTTATTTACACCTGTGGTAAAAGAGTTGGAGCATTAAGCCCAAATGTGTTTGTGACCTATAAAATCCAGAGTCTCAATAAACATAGTACTCTCTCTTAGTAACAGGAAGGGCCAGATACCCAAGAGTTTCCCCTGTCTACTAAACTGCTAAAAAGGAATATCAAGCAAGTCCCAAACTTTTGCAATTTAAACTTAATTCTTGACATCAAACTCTTAAGGCAGTTAAACACTAACTTAAGTAGACATACATTTTAAGCTCATCCACAGTAACTTACAGAATAACTCATACTTATAAAAATATGTGATAAAATTATAAAATATTCTGAAAAAAGACCACAAAGTATTTCTACAATTGCTCACAATATATTATTCTAAAGCTTTCTCAGTGAACCCTCAGTGCATCACCCACTGAAGAAATGAACATAATCTTCATCTGACATTTTAATAGTTCATAGAATACATTTTCTTTATTCTTTCAACATATTTATCGATTGACTACCTGGTACCTGACGTATGCAGTGTTTACAATAGTGAACAAGAGAGTCAAGAAAGACAGCCAATTGTAAAGTACTTTATTCTGGAAGTAAGGAAGGGGAATAGGGAAAAACAGACAATAAGTAAAAGTTCTCTAGAAAAGTTCAAATAAAGTGCGACTAAGCAAAGAAAACAGTAAAAGGGGACAGTGATTCTATCTAAAGGCGGCACTTTGGTTTTTTTTTAAAGGCAGCACTTGGGATAGAATTATCAGGGCCTGCTTTAAGGACATGGCATTTGAACAGGAAAATAAATGACAAGACATGCCACTACAGAAAAACTCTGACATGAGTGCTCCAGTAGGACACTAGAAGAAGGACAGGCTTGGCCTGTTGAGGAATAAAGAAATCAGTGTGAAATGGAGTACAAGGAGAAAGAGAAAAATGATGTTGAATAAGGTCAGAGAAACAAGCTAGAATGTGTAGCTAATCATTGACCATGATAAATAATCAACACTTACTATCTAAATTTGATAAGATGTTAGTTAGTTGTTTTAAGCAAGGGATAGCATAATCTAAGGTACATTAACTGACCCCTGCCTCCTCATATGACTAAAATGAGCCTTCTACCAGTGATCATATGCAGTGACAGAGAGACAAGTCAGGAGAATGCAGTAGCTGCTAGAATGAAAAGTAATGATGCTTTCAACAGAATTTTAATCTTTGTGAAGGAAAGAAGTGGTCATAGGATATGTTAGTGGTAGAAAAAATAGGGCTTATTATTAATGTATTATACTTAGAGGCATGAGCTGTGCTCTGCTTAGTTGCTCAGTCCTGTCCGGCTCTTTGCGGCCCCATGGGCTGTAACCCGCCAGGCTCCTCCATCCATTGGGGATTCTCCAGGCAGGAATACTGCAGTGCGTTGCCATGCCCTCCTCCAGGGGATCTTCTGAACCCAGGATTGAACCCAGATCTTCCACATTGCAGGTGGATTCTTTACCATCTGAGCCACCAGGAAAGCCCAGAGGTACGTGAGGGAAAAACAAATCAAGAACCACTCCATGGTTTTGACCATGAACAATTGTGTAAAATATTTTGCCATTTACTAAAATGAAAAGCTTAGATTAGGAACAGTTTGACAAGGAGTTAAAGGGATGGGAAGTCATGAGTTAAGTTTTAGAAATGTTAAATATTGTGATTAAAGATGTCTATACAACACCCAAATGAAGATATTGATTAGATTGAAATGTATGAAATTGTCTTTTATCAGTAACCTAAAAACAATAAAATTCATGTAATTTTTATCATCAATTTCACACGATTCTATCACCCAACAGTATGTAGCTATATATATGAGTCTGAGATTCCAATAAAAGTTCTGACAGTGGGAGATTTGGGAAGCACTGGCATATTGATGCTATTTGAAGTCATGAAGCTAGATGAGATCATATAAGACAAAGTATAAATAAAAAATGAGCCCATAGGTGAGCCTGGAGCACAATAATATTTATAGATCAAGAATAGGTGGCAAGTACTTACAATAAGAAATCTGAGAAAAAGCAACTGAAAAGAGCCAAAGTTTTGTATTCTCTTGAACAAAACAGCAAAACACTTTTTTAGGTCTGATTTTTTGGCATTGTTGCTTTCCATTTCCTGTCACATTACTAAGATAAATACAATTTTCTGAGACACTGTGAGTCTGAAAAGTTGGCTTGTGGTCTAACAAAGAACCTCAGTAAGTCTTTTCAAATTTTTACAACCCTAGGATTTATCTACTTGCAATACTCAATGTTTTATATGCTGCTCCAACTTCTACCAATGAGTCCATAAAATACTGACAGTTTAGTGTAGACTTGAAAAGAAATAAACAATCATAATATCTTCCTATATCATGCAATGAATTTGACATAGAATTTCCAAACCCATATTTATTTGATAAATGGTGCAATGTAAACTGAGTACTTCAACCTTCTCTTTGCTTCAATAGATTGTTGACTTTTTAATCTTTATATTCAGAAGTCCCATCTAGGGCAAGTATATACTTGCTATCTACATTTAGACACAGCTCTCAAATTTCTTGTACTTGGTTGCAAAAACAGAAATTAAGAATGGAACTACTTTATTAAGATGACATAAAATTGCTTCTAGGATGAATCTGGATAACCAGACTGAAAAAATAAAATATGAGGAATTTGGGAAATATGGGAAATTGTACTTAGAATTTTTATCTTGCATAGGATAGAGATATAAAGTTTTCAGAACTACACAAATTGAGTAGTGTTATGTACTCTCCACTGCTTGCTTTGATGACAGATGGGAGGAAGGCTCTGGAAATAACAGAGGTAACCAAAAGGACAGGAAGTAGCGTAACACATGCTTACTTTTGAAAAATGGTTTAAAGTAGTATTTAACCTACAACCCTAGTATGCTAATTGGAGTGCAATTTTAGGGAATTTATTTTAATTCTCAAATATCAAGCAATATGTGCTTATTCTGGTCCTCCGTGTGGCCACCTACCTCCGAGATGGCTTCCACTGTCCCTCTGCTTTCTGGTATTTATATACTGTGTATTCCAGTCCCAGTTTATACTGGGTTGATCTGTGTAACAGACTGTCACAGATTGATGGCATGTTACTTTTGAAATTAGTTTATGATAGATTTTGTGCTTTCCACTTTTTGGTATATCTCTCTCTTTTACATCCCTCACTTGGGAAGAAGCCAGCTGCCATGTAGCACAGTTCAATGGCGGAACCCGTGNGCTTATTCTGGTCATCTGTGTGGCCACCTACCTCTGAGATGGCTTCCACTGTCCCTCTGCTTTCTGGTATTTATATACTGTGTATTCCATTCCCAGTTTATACTGGGTTGATCTGTGTAACAGACTGTCACAGATTGATGGCATGTTACTTTTGAAATTAGTTTATGATAGATTTTGTGCTTTCCACTTTTTGGTATATCTCTCTCTTTTACATCCCTCACTTGGGAAGAAGCCAGCTGCCATGTAGCACAGTTCAATGGCGGAACCCGTGTGATGCACAGTTGAGCCCTGTGTCATTGACCATGGCAGCAGTCCCTGTCACACTTTAACATAACTGGAGTCCTGGCTGACAGCTTGACTAAAGCTTTGTGAAAGGCCCTGGAACAGGATCAGCTACTTAAACCATGTTTAGATTCCTGATCTCAAAAACACATGAGGTCATAAAAGTTCATTGTTTTAAACTGCTGGATTTGGGGACAGTTTTACAGAACAATGGCATATTAATTAAATCTGTTTGGTAGACTGTTTTGAAAACTTCAAAGAGCTGTTTTGATAACCACTGCTAGGAGCTCATATTTATGCTTATGATTTTTGACTATTGTCTTAGAATCCTTGTGATATCATGCTTAATGAAGATGACTATTAGCAATAAGAATTAGTTAGAAAGAAAGTGGGATAAATCCTTTGACAGAAAGTTTCAGTATGTCACAGCAAGAAAAAATTGACACAATTAATAATGCAAATAGAGGATTTAGAAAATATACAGTAAAATCAATTGTTTCATATAGAAATAATTGGTTAAAAGTTGAACTTCTGGTTGTCACCATGAGGATTTAGGTACTTAATCAGGGCCTTACTGTCCTTACCTAAGTACTGAATTATATCTAAGAAGACAGTTTAACTCATGGATTATTTAATTCTAATATGATTTTTAAAAATGCTCTGTGAGGTGAATTTTCTCTCAAAGTAAAGTTTAACACCTGTAGTCAATACATTATACAGAGAGATGATTTTCTGTATTTTTTTCCTTTTAGTAATGAGAACACAGATAGGTANNNNTCCTACTGTGGATTCATAGGAATGTACATCAGGCAGTATTTATCTGTGATATTTACCATCTGATGAAGTTCTACAAATTATACCAATTTCATTCAGCACTGTAATTAGGCCCACTGTAAAACCTACTGAATGGAATTTCATTGTAGAACTGACCTTTGATTGATATAGTATTGCTATTATTTTAACAGTTACCATCAATTCCATTAAATTCCTTTAGGGAAAATATGTTTTTCCAAAGACTATGTAAAAGAAAATCACCCAAAAGGCAGAATGAATTCTAAAATGCCAACTCCTACAATTTCTAATTTAAAGAAGTCTTAATAGTTATAAAGAATCACTTAGAAAAGATAAAAATACATCTATCTCTTCCTCTAGCTCTACTGAGCAATGTAACTCTAAAAGTACCTGAAAATGCCTCCTTGATTATGATGAGCTGCTCAGTCCTTTACAGATGTGTGCTCTATGTATATGTGTGCATATGTCTGCTGTAAAAGCTTATACTGAAAAGTCTGTCTTTGGAATTTTTTTCTTGCACATTTTAATATGTGTTTTGAAAATGAAGCAGTAGATATGAGAAATTTTCTGTAAGTAGCAGAGAAACTAAAAATACTAAAAACTTGGAAATAAGTGGGGAGAAAAATATTTCATATGACATGGATATCTGGTCATAGGTTAAGAGATCATAAATGGCTTAGATTCTTGGAAACAATGGAGAGTGAAAAAAAAAAAGCCCCAGGTAATTTTGGTAAATGGTAAAAGAAAGCACACTAGAATCCAGGTGTTTGCTCTTCCAACCTAGTCTTTGGCTAAACACAAAGATTTGACAGTAGTGGGATGATTAATAAGCTTGTTAATGATTAATAAGCTTAATAAGCTTGAATGCACGCCTGGCAATGAGGGCAATACCAAGAAAACAGGCATCTATTATATTGCTGTGATTCTATTTTCTGTGCACGATAATACAGGGAAATTTTAGAGACAAAATGTTTATTACAAGGGTATAATCATAGTAGTGACTAACACCTGGCATTCAGAAGCAATGGCTTCATGCACCTAAACATATGAAAAGCAAATTTTGCATTCTCATAAATAAAAAATGTATAGCTTAAGAGAAAATGCTAGGTACAGTAATCAGTAGCATTATTCTATACTCCAACAGCACAAGATCATTTCAGTTTCTATTTACTCATGTCAAAGTTTTGCAAGTTAACTTTTTTTTTTTAACCATAACACCTGCATCTAGAATCTTACAAAATGTTTGTTATACTAAATATACTTAAGCTTTTCAGGTTTCTGCGTATATCCTCAAGTTATGTGTTCTATGTTAAATAGCAGTAGGGACAGGTGTCCCAAATTAGCCTGTTTGTCAAGCTTAAAGCAAAATACTGCCATGTGTTTTTTGCATTTTAAACACCCAACAAATACTATGCTGCAAAGTATTTAATCTGAAAATGTATTTTTAATCTTCCACTTCTTTCATTTGCTTTTCATTTTGAGGGAAATCCTTCCTGTTCCCATTTCCATCAGTACTGCCCCTTGCAGGCCCATGAATGATAATATTTTCTACCTAAAACACATTTTTTTCAAAGGCATTTTGGTTTGAGCTTTCCATAACTCTTGCTGGAATGATTGATAGTGGTTACAAGGCTGGTGTTACGTTGAGAAATTTAATGTATCAATTCACAATTAAATTTCTTCTTGTGTTTCTTTTTTATATTTTATATGAACATTTGAGTGCCTTGCTCCTTCAGGAAAGTTCTCCTAAGGCAACACAAGAGACCTTCTGTTGTTGTCGTTCAGTCACTCAGTCATGTCCAACTGTTTGTGACCCCATGGACTGCAGCACTTCCCTGTCCTTCACCATCTTCTGGTACTTGCTCAAACTCATGTCCATCGAGTCGGTGATGCCATCCAACCATCCCATTCCCTGTTGCTCCCTTCTCTTCCTGCCTTCAATTTTCCCAGCATCAGTGTCTTTTCAAGTGAGTTGGTTCTTCGCATCAGGTAGACAAATATTGGAGCTTCAGCTTCAGCATCAGTACTTTCAATGACTGACGGGTTTGATCTCCTTGTATTCCAAAGGACTCCAAGAGTCTTCTCCAGCACCACAGCTTGAAAGCATCAATTCTTCAGCATTCACCCTTCTTTATGGTTCAATTCTCACATTCATACATGATTACTGTAAAAAACATAGCTTTAACTATATGGAAAGTAAAAGTGAAAGTCACTTAGTCGTGTCCGACTGTTTGTGACCCCATTGACTGTAGTCCATGGAATTCTCCAGGCCAGGATACTGGAGTGGGTAGCTGTTTCCTTCTCCAGGGGATCCTCCCCACCCAGGGATCCAACCCAGGTCTCCCGGATTGCAGGCAGAGTCTTTACCAGCTGAGCCACAAAGGAAGCCTTGTAGACCTTTGTGGCAAAGGTCTCTGCTTTTTTAATATGCTGTCTAGGTTTGTCATAACTTTTATTCCAAGGAGCAAACGTGTTTTAATTTCATGGCTGAAGTCACCATATGCAGTGATTTTGGAGCCCTAGAAAAGAAAGTCTGACAGTTTCCATTGCTTCCCCATCTATTTGCAAAGAAGTGATAGGATTGGATGCTAAGATCTTAGGTTTTGAATGTTGAGTTTTAAGCCAGCTTTTTCACTCTCTTCTTTCACCTTCATCAAGAGGCTCTTTAGTTCCTCTTTGCTTTCTGCTATAAGTGTCGTATCACCTGCACATCTGAGGTTGTTGCTATTTCTCCTTGCAAACTTGATTCCAGCTTGTGCTTCATCCAGTCTGTCATTTCACATGATGATCTCTGCATATAAGTTAAATAAGCAGGGTGACAATATACAGTTTTGATGTACTCCTTTTCCAATTTTGAACCAGATGATTGTTTCACGATCTGTTCTGTTTTTTGACCTGCATTCAGGTTTCTCAGGAGGCAGATAAGGTAGTCTGGTATTCCCATCTCTTTAATAATGTTCCAGTTTGTTGTGATCCACAAAGTTAAAGACTTTAGCATAGTCAATGGAGCATATATATATATATATTTTTTTTAAATTCTCTTGCTTTTTCTATGATCCAATGGATGCTGGCAGTTGGAACTCTGGTTCCTCTGCCTTTTCTGAATCCAGTTTGTACATCTGGAAGTTCTTGGTTCACATACTGTTGAAGCCTAGCCTGGAGGATTTTGAGCATTACTTTGCACATGAAATGAGTGCAATCATGTGGTAGTTTGAACATTCTTTGGCCTTGCCTTTCTTTAGGATTGGAATGAAAACTGACCTTTTCTAGTCCTGTGGCCACTGTTGTTTTCTAAATTTGCTGGCATGTTGAGTGTAGCTCTTTAACAGCATCATCTTTTAGGATATGAAATAATTCAGCTGGAATTTCATCACCTCCACTAACTTTTCATAATGATGCTTCCTAAGGCCCATTTGACTTCACAATCCTGGATGTCTGATTCTAGGTAAGTGATCAAACCATTGTGGTTACCTATGTCATTAAGATTTTTTTGGTAGTTCTTCTGTGTATTCTTTCCATCTTTTCTTAATACCTTCTGCTTCTGTTAGGTCCATACTGTTTCTGTCCTTTATTGTGGCCTTCTTTGCATGAAATGTTCCTTTGGTATCTCTAATTTTAAGGATACCATTAGCATGAATTTTTGTACCCACCTAGAGTCTGCATTCTGTGTAACTGGTATATTTGAATTTTATTCTTTATGGCAAAAAATTGAATCTAATTTTCTGTACTTCTTAATTGTAGTACTGCATTAATATAAAGATTATATATTATATGCTGCTGCGTTGCTTCAATTGTGTCCGACTCTGTGCAACCCCACAGACAGCAGCCCACCAGGCTCCCCTGTCCCTGGGATTCTCTAGGCAAGAACACTGGAGTGGGTTGCCATTTCCTTCTCTGATGAATGAAAGTGGAAAGTGAAAATGAAAGTGAAGTTTCTCAGTCATGTCCGACCCTCAGCCAACCATGGACTGCAGCCTTCCAGGCTCCTCTGTCCATGGGATTTTCCATCAAGAGTACTGTAGTGGGGTGCCATTGCCTTCTCCGTATATATTATATACAAACATATATATATGTATTATATGTATAATGAGAAATATAGAAGATCTGTAGCATATTTATAATTCAAATTATAAAATTTTGTCTTGTCACTTTTCCTTCAGCTTTATTTCATAATTTTCAAAAGCATTCTGTATATTTCATTTTCACTTTCAGGCATCATTTATATGTATGTTTGACCTGCATGTTTCCGAAGCGA
>SJYQ01001966.1:0-102491 GCA_006410935.1 Redunca redunca
GCCTGGAGAATCCCAGGGACAGGGGAGCCTGGGGAGCTGCTGTCCATGGGGTTGCACAGAGTCGGACACGACTGAAGCTGCCTGGCATGCACGTATGCATTGGAGAAGGAAATAGCAGCCCATTCCAGTACTCTTGCCTGGAGAATCCCAGGGACGGGGGAGCCTGGGGAGCTGCTGTCCATGGGGTCGCACAGAGTCGGACACGACTGAAGCAACTTGGCAGCAGGAGGCACGCTGGCACTGGAGGCACCACAGTGAATGAGCAGCCTGTTCTGGGGACGCGCAGATTAGCGCATCACTGCAGCAACTGAAAGCAGCGCCAGAACACATCTAATTGTCCTGGGAGCTACCACCCTGGCCAAGAGCTGGAAAAAACTCGGAAGATCACCAGACATGCAGGTGTCAAGCCCCATTTCCCTTAATACAACCCAGGAACAAAACAGAAGGCGATGTAAAGCGTGGTGGAGGGTCACCGCAGCCGCTCCAGGGTGGACGACGAGGGATGAGCCCACTTTAATACCTCCCAGCTCGAGTTTCTTTTCATTACTCCTTACCACAGGATGCAAACAGCACCCCACACTTCTACTTGCGTATTAAGTGACTGGGTGAATGCAGCTAAGCTCAAATTCCTATTTCAGCTACGACAAAGCAAACAAGAGAAAAGGGTGTTCGCGAGGTAATCCAAGTGAAAAACATGAGCCTCAGTGGAGAGCGAGCCTGCTTGTTGATTTCCTGGGGCTCCATCTCTGGCCCCACGGAGGACTCCCCCCCGACCTCTTTATTCCTCATGATGATGCATATTCTCATTTGACAGTTTCCGGGGATCGAGGCTGAATGTTAAGTTTTCTGCCAAAATGGGTTCAGGATCTTGTCAGCTATTTCCTTCAGTGAAATGCACTTTCATCTTTAATCTACTGAAGAGTGCTATTTATGACAGGGGCTCCTTAGAGGAAAGGAGTCTGAGGGGTGATCTGCTACCATATTTAAATTGGCTTTACCTAGATAAGTAAATACAAAGAGAAGGTCAAAAAAGGTTAATAATTTATACTCAGGAAAGCTTAAAAGGCTTGCATAATTTAAGCCTCTCGTGAAGGTCTGACACCAAACTCTATGTGATACCTCCCAGGCCAGCTTGACACAACGGCTTTGCTTTGTTCAAGTTAATGGAGCCGTGGTTCTCCGGGCGGCGTGGACCCAAAGCCAGGGAGTTGCCAAGGACCCCCTCTGCTTCTTCACGGAGACAGTTAGCAGTAATTTTTAGTAGATTTTTAGTTCCCAGTTCTCCTCAAAACCATTCTTTCTATTTTATTCTCATTCCCACATGGACAATTGAGAATAAAACTCTTCCTTTTACTCTGCCTTGCTTGAATCCATCGTCCATTTGGGATATTTTCATTATGCCAAAGTACCATTGTGAGGTTGTCGCTTCAGACTGAGGTCACATCCCTGGTGAACCTCCTCTCCTCCCAAGAAACCTGGCTAGGATGTTAGTTGCCTGGAAGCCTTGAGGCATGGTCCTCACCCTGTGGCAAATTCAACTTTAAAGTCTTTGTGCTACCATACGATCCAGCAACTCCATTCCTGGGCAAGGATCCAGAAAAAAAAAAAAAAAAAAAAAAANNNAAAAAAAAAAAAAAAAAAAAAAACACCATGATTTGAAAAGACACATGCACCCCAGTATTCACCGCAGCCCTGTTTGCAACAGCCAGACACGGAGACATCCAAATGCCCATGCTCGGAGAAACGGAAAAAGGAGATGAGGCACACACATAAAACGGGGCATTGCTCAGCCAGAAAACAAGCATGGAAAAAGGTCTGCAGCATCATGGATGGACCCAGGGATTGCCACACTGAGTGAAGTCAGAGAAAGACAAATACCAGGTGATACCACGTACATGTAGAACCTTAAAAGAACGGTACGGATGAACTAAACAGAAACAGCCACAGATAGAGAAAACTTACGGCTACCAAGAGGGGGAGGAGGGATATATTGGGAGACTGGGATTGACGTACGCGCGCTGCTACGTGTAAAATAGATAACTAACCGTACATGTAGCACAAGGAACTAGAGTCAGCACTCTAGAATGACCTGTATGGGGAAAGAACCTAAAAAAGAGTGGATATATGTACAGTTACAGCTGACTCCCTGTGCTGTGCAGCAGAAAATAACTCAGCACTGTAAATCAACTCCAATAAAAAATCAGTTCCAATAAAAAAGTTAAAAAGAGAAAAAAGATGTGGAATTTAGAAAGATGGTAATGATAACCCTGTATGCGAGACAGCAAAAGAGACACAGATGTATGGAACAGTCTTTTGGACTCTGTGGGAGAGGGAGAGGGTGGGATGATTTGGGGGAATGGCATTGAAACATGTATAATATCGTATAAGAAACTAATCGCCAGTCCAGGTTCAATGCAGGATACAGGATGCTTGGGGCTGGTGCACTGGGATGACCCAGAGGGATGGTATGGGAGGGAGGAGGGAGGGGGGTTCAGGATGGGGAACACGTGTACACCCACGGCAGATTCATGTCGATGTATGGCAAAACCAATACAATATTGTAAAGTAAAAAATAAAATAAAATATCACTTAAAAAAAAAAGTCTTCGCGTGTAGATGAGGATACAGAAAGAGAACACGATGCTTTGGGGAGCAAGACGACGGCGAGTGGGGAGCAACAGAGCTGAGCAGCTGGGATTCTCAGCTACTGGCAGGCCTTGTAACGGCCAAGGCGCAGGTTCCAGTTCTGCCCCATCACCTTGAAGAAGCACAGAGCCAAGCGAACAAAAAGAAGTCTTAAAGGTTGAAAGAGCAGAGGGAATCTTTCGAAAATGTATTCCTTGCTGATAACAGCATCAAAAACTCTCTTACATAGCTGGAAGTATAAGGTCGCTGTAAAAGCAGAAATAAAAGTCTCCAGAATGGGAGCAGAATATTTCACCCTTAAAGAAAATAATTATCCAGTTTGCTAAACAGCTAACACTGACCCTGATGGTTGGGCTAAGACATCAAGACTGAACGGCCTTCGTAAGGGACTTTTGACGGAGCTGGCCAACAGAATATTCTGCTTTGATGGAAATGTTCTGTGTCTACTCGGTCTGTACACTGGTCACCGGCCACCCCGGCAGCTGAGCGACTGAAGGGTGCCTAGGACAATCTAGGAACTGGAGGAAACTCAGGCCTAGGAATTTAAACTAGCTCAGCCAGGATCACAAGCTTAAGAAACAGTAGGTGCCCAGTCGCTAAGTCGTGCAACCCCATGGACTCCTAGCCTGCCGGAGCCCTCTAGAATCAGCCTTAAATCGGCCTCTCTCTGACTCACTATCAATGGGCTCTGAAGCACCGAACATTTAAAACGGGACTGGACTTGAGCTGCTCAGCCCTCGGCCACGGACTCAGTTACCTGCAGCCTCGGGACTGCGGGGGGCCCAGCACACTCAGAGCTCCAGGCCGGCGGCCTCTGTCCAGAGGCAGAGCTGTCTGCCCATCTTAGGGAGGCCTTTTCCTTCTGTGCCATCAGGCAAGCATGGAGGGCACGTGCAGGACTTTTCTGGGAAAGGCCCATGGGCCCAGCCCCGAATTAGCAAGGACTCCAGCGCACCCACGAGGAGCACTGGACGCAGGGTAATTCCCTCATGTGCCCTGAGATTTCAAAATCGAGTTTGCAGTAAAAGGAATTACAAATGGGACAAAGTCAGAAATCACCCTGATACTGAGTTAAATTTATGAGTGAGGGTGAGAAAATTAAGATCCTAGCAGTCACTGGGAACTTGGCTTCCCTGATACAATGAAAGAAGTCACAGCTCAGTTAAAACACTCCGTGCGATCCTCATTCTCAGACATATTGGCTGAATCAGGTGTTTCCGCTAGACACCCCATGATATCTGAGTTCTTCCAGGACATTAAAACATTTGTAAAGCAAACCCAATCATTGACCCTCCACTTACCAAAGCTTCCATCAATCCCCACCCCAGGAGGTGCTTCCCAAGGGTCTGTGTGTACAGACTTCACCTGGGGTTACCAACATTAACTGGAAGAAGAAGAGCGGAGAAGGAGGGGAGAAGCAGGCCAACGGTGGATTCATGTCTTCTGTTGCATCTTACTGGAGTTGCCCTATCCTCCCCGTCCAACAGGAAATAAAAGGAGACGCTAAGACTGTTGTTGTTTAGTCGCTGTTCTGTGTCTGACCCTTTGTGACCCCATGGACTGTAGCCCGCCAGACTCCTCTGTCCATGGGATTTCCCAGGCAAGAATACTGGAGTGGGTTGCCATTTCCTTCTCCAGGAGATCTTCCCGACCCTGGGATCAAACCCATGTCTCCTGCTTTGGCAGGTGGATTGTTTACCACTGAGCCACCAGGGAAGCCCTCTAAGATTTTTACTTCATGTTTAAAACAAGTAGGGAATATTCAGAATGTTTGGAAAGTTATTTTCAAAATTAACTGCTAATTGATTCAACGGATACTTGTTGAGTATCTGTCAGGGGCTAGGTCACGCTGGAAACCCTGGGGATACAAGTGGGACCAAAGCCATCTCTCCTTGGAGTTTACATTCTCCTGCACAAGGGCTGAGAAGTAGGAAGAAGCTAAAGATGGAAGCTCTGGCTGGACCATCAAACAGAAACACTGTGCTGGTGGGAGGAAGGTCTCTGCCCTGAGCATGGGGGTCTAAGAGGAGAGCTGGGTGGCGGGGCTGTAGGGGAGACTGAGGTGCCTCACTTATTTCACAAGTCCCAACAGAGACCAAGTTCATCATCAGAGGCCCCCAGGCTGGAGGCGGCCTGCTGCACTGGGTCTCAGTCACCACCTCCTCAGGGAATCTGGTGCTGCTGCTGCTGCTGAGTCGCTTCAGTCGTGTCCGACTCCGCGCGACCCCATAGACGGCAGCCCGCCAGGCTCCCCCGTCCCCGGGATTCTCCAGGCAACAGCACTGGAGTGGGTTGCTACAGGAGGCATTTGTGAAGGTCAAGATAAAACAGCAGGTTAGCCTTATTTTGGTCTTTTCCTCTTTCTAAAGTTCTATTTTTCCCTTTTAGATCACTGCTTTATATTGGATTCACATTTTGGGGTATTCGCCCCTCATTTGTATAGGATTAGTTCTTATTAGAGAATTAATCTCACATTTCCAATAATTTATATGAGCTGATATCAATAATATCTGGATAAACTGATAAAGCATCAAAACAGGCTTTCTCTACCTTCATGTCCTATCATATAATGCATCTTCTTACCATCCTAGGGAAATTAAAATATGTCCCTTTAAATCCTTTTTGTTTTTCAAACTTTGAGTTTAACATGGATGATATATATTGTAAATCACAGTCAAACATTTTCTTCTTACCTCATCCGATTTAGCATGATAAAATCAACTCCATCTACATGTGTATCTCAGAAATATGTCTCTGATTTCCCCAGATGGATATGTCTTACATGCAATGCTTCAGAGAAAAATTCCAGTAGCACCTCCCCGGGGGGATCTGAACTAGCCCCTGATTACGCTAAGAGAAGCCAAGACATTTTGCAAAGCCAAAGAACTAGAATCAATTATTCATAAAAAGGTCTCTCTTTTGATGGTTTCGGTGTTTCCAGATTTTCCAGACCGGAGAGGATACTTGATGCGATATGCGCAAGCCGAGCTGAAGATGTAATAGAGGGAAATGGGAATGAGAAGGTAACTGCAGCTTCAGCGCATTGCATGTTTTTCGCTGACGGTATTTGCAGGAATTGGTTGGGCAAAAGCGAGAGCCAGGAGCCCTCTTATCTGATTGTCCTTGGTGGCTGCAGGCAAACCTCAAGGTCAGGGACTTGTTTCTGACAGAGCTGTGGGCCAGCTCCCAAAGGAAATGATTCCCTAGTAAAATAAAGGATTACTCCCTTGTTTACCTGCCTCTTTAAAAAAAAAACCCAGGCTTTCTTCCCTCCATCTGAGACTCATCAGTGGCGCTCTCTCCATGGTAATGACCCAAATGAAATGATCTCCGTAGTTGTCTGGGACGCTTAATCTTCGACACTGAGTAGACCTCAGTTGGAGAAGGAAATGGCAACCCACTCCAGTGTTCTTGCCTGGAGAATCCCAGGGATGGGGGAGCCCGGTAGGAGGCCTTCTATGAGGTCGCATAGAGTCGGAGACATGACTGAAGCGACTTAGCAGCAGCAGCAGCAGCAGCAGCAGACCCCAGTTAGTCCTATATCCACGGTTAGCCTTATGGTTTCAGAAAGACTGAAGAAACTGAGGGTAACTGGATTTGAAAAAGCCAAGAATGAGGCGGGTGAGAGACTCTATATGAGTCCTGATGTACCTGGACCAGTTCAGATTTATGACAATTATCTCAGTAAAGCTATTAATAGCATGCCCTACGACTCTCAAAAGTATCTAAAAGAATATGATACCACTAACATAGGGAAACTAAAATATAACACAAATGAACTCATCTATGCAAGAGAAGCAGACTCACAGATGTCGAGGGCAGACTTGAGGCTGACAAGGGGGAAATGGAGAAGGATGGGCTGGGAATGTGGGATTCACAGATGCAAACTATTACATATAGACTAGATAAACAATCAGGTCTTCCTGTACAACACAGGGAACTACATTTGATACCCTATGGTAATTCATAATGGAAAAGAATATGAAAAATATTGTGCATATATATATATATATATAATTGAATCACTTTGCTATACAGCAGAAATTAACACAACATTGCAAATCAACTATACTTCAATTAAATTTTTTTTAAAAAAAGTATCTTGGTCCAGGCAAAGAACTACGTGATCGTCAGCTACTATCATAAACACAGCACCTCAGCATGGTCCTAAGCATCCAGCCAAAAAGCATTGACTGAAAAGCAAAGAGGAAGGTGCGAAAGACTATTCACCTTCACTGTGATCTTGGCCACAGGGAGCTGGCTCAATCACACAGTCGAGGTACCGCAAGTCTTAAACATCAGAAAGCAGTGAAATCTCCATGGCTGGCACTTTTTTCTTAACTAGAATAATTGATTAAATAGTTTTAGTTTGTCACAGGTATATCTTAGACTTGATGATGACCTCTTAAGGATTTCCTCAGAAAGAGAAATCCATGAATTGTTTCAGCCTTCCCTCTAGATGGGTACATATGAAATGGATTCCTCACAATTGACCATGGATATTTATGACCATGGGTATTTACTGTCAATATTTTTCCTAATATCCACTAAGGAAAAATTAATTTGAGCTAGCAGGATGGAATCCTCAATATTTAATAAACTGGTAGAAAGCAAAAGAAAGGTTAAATAACTTTCAGAGGATGAGATGGTTGGATGGCATCACTGACTCAGTGGACATGAATCTTAGCAAACTCCAGTAGATAGAGGACAGGGAAGTCTGGTGTGCTACAGAGCATGGGGTTGCAAAAAGTCAGACACGACTTAGTGACTGAACAATAACAACAAAAAAATTTCCAACAAAATCGAAGTTTCCAAACATTTTCTCTTGTTTTTATATGGGCTGTTTTCACCAGATAATACTTTCCCTTCCAAAGGCAGAAAGTTTGAAACAATGTCAGGAATGTCCGGGGTGTTCTGAAAGCCCATAACAAATCTAGTCTAATTTCTTCATTTTGAATTTTACCAGGTTATCCCGTTTATTGGTGGCTTCCCTGGTGGCTCAGGCGGTAAAGAATCTGCCTGCGATGCAGGAGACCCAGGTTTGATCACTGGGTTGGGAAGATCCCCTGGAGAAGGGAATGGCAACCCACTCCAGTATTTCTGCCTGGAGAATTCCATGGACAGAGGAGCCTGGCAGCTACAGTCCACGGTTGCAAAGGCTTAGACACGACGGAGTGACTAACACTTCCACTTCACCATCTGTCAGCCCTCTTGCTGGCAGAGATGCTCCATTTCGCAACAGTCACACTAATAAGACTGTGCTCGGGAATGTGCCCTGCAACGCGCACTATTGATGAGTCAGTCCTGTCACCACCCTGCTTTATGATCTCCGTGCCTATTCCATCCCTCAACCTCTTCCAAATATTCAGTATCCTAAAGACAACTGAGTTTACGCCAGGGAGTTTCCATGATATGAGAAAACCCACTTGGTGCCCCAACATTTACAAACACCTGTATTAAATTCTGCACAAATACTGTTTCTTTACTTCTTATCATGGCAGAGATGATAATCACAGAGGGAATTTTAGAAACAGACAATCGCAATCACAACAGGAGAATGGAAGAGGAAGCAAAAACCACACAGTATCAACCAAGAAGGCTGAGAAAAGCAGAACGCTGGGATTTGACGATAGAGATCAACACTCAATTCAAGCTATATTGAATATGAATTTACAACAAGACGAACAATCTGGTAGGTACTATAGTGAATATAAAAGTAACATGAACCTCTTGTCCTAAAATTATTTAGATTTTCTGCTGCTAAGTCACTTCAGTTATGTCCAACTCTGTGTGACCCCATAGACAGCAGCCCACCAGGCTCCCCCATCCCTGGGATTCTCTAGGCAAGAACACTGGAGTGGGTTGCCATTTCCTTCTCCAATGCATGAAAATGAAAAGAGAAAGTGAAGTTGCTCAGTCGTGTCCAGCTCTCGAGATCCCATGGACTGCAGCCTACCAGGCTCCTCCGTCCATGGGATTTGCCAGGCAAGCGTACTGGAGTGGGGTGCCATTGCCTTCTCCATTAGATTTTCTGAGGAAATATTAAATATATGTGTAAGCCCTTTGAATGTCTGATAGCATATGGCAAATATTCTCTTACAATGGAATGGAAAAAAACAAAAATAGAAGGTGTAGCTCTAAATTTAGTAAATTTAGTAATATCTACTTGAAAAACTTTAGAAAGAATAGTTTTGGTTGTTAATCAAATGCAGCTAATAGGATTCAGAGTGAGCCTTGAATGGGCATCAGAGGTTGGGAAACACGGAAGCAGAGAATCGAGATGATGAACAAAGCGCGGCAGTGAACACAGCCAGGGAAATAGAAAGCACATCACTGCCTGTTTTCGTTTTATGTCAACTTTAAGGGAAACTGGTGTTTTCCTAAAACCATATACATTTGATGGAGAAGTTATGCCCATTTCAGTAGTAGAGTGACTTCACTATATCGTTCGAAGAATTCAAGAACTGAGAACTGGAAGATAGCAGGTGTTAAGTTATACATTTTGTATTAACACGGAAATATGGAGTAAGATTTCAGAACTCTGAGATAGTATAACCTTTTACTGAAAACAATTTTACTTTCCCAGTGATCTAACCCTGGCTTTATATTACTAACTTCTTAGGAAATGTATTTCTCTGAATACGGTTTATTTTATTCAAGTGATAGCTTAAAGATAGTCATTCAAGGACTGTTGGGTCTATAAATCCAACAGTTTGTTAATAGTGTTAAGCAACTTTTGAAAGATTATAAGACAACAAAGGGAAGTTTTGTTCCAAATAAGTTTGGACAAGGACATATTTTAACATAATGTTTTTTGAAAGTCAGTTTTCATTTTTAAACTAGAGGAAGCAAGTTTTTGCTTTTATCTCAAGTATATTTCAGAGACTTAGGTCAAGCACTAAATTGAAATTGTAGTGTGCAATATGGCTCTGTTTCATAGAGCTAGGAATACTGCCAATTTGCAAAGGCTGAGTTGCTTAGACTTTCTTCTCAGAAACTAGAATGACTTTCTTCAGAACTGACTGTCCTTGTAGATTTCCAGATATCATTGCTTTATGTAGGAGGTCTTTACTCAAAAACGCTCAAATCACACAATTTCATAAATAAGGCAAAGAATGAAAGCACTGAGTTGTTGGTCAATCTGCAAAATGTTGACAGGCTTTTATGCTCAGCTCCAAGAATTTTATGGAAACGTCATTAGTCTTATCATGCCTGTTCAGTGGCAAAAGCAGTGAAAATGTTTCAAGTGTTAATTCATATGAGGTAGCTGTAAGACAATGAAAACAGAAGGACTGAACATTTTAGACACTAAAAATTTACTGAAACTGAGAAATGCTTCTTGCTGCATTTATCATGAAATGTTAGTCACAAGGAATGAGCGTGAAGGACAAAAAGAGGCAAACAAAAACTGTGAAAAGTGTGTTTTATATCTATGCAACCCACAATGACCCGGTGGTTCTATCAGCACAGTAGGTCGGAGAGCTACTCTATGACCTGTATAAACTTAGGTTAAGGTTTTTTTCAAAACAGTAAAGAATAAAACGGAAAGCTCCCATGATGAACAGCCTTCTAGAAGGCAGTCACAACCGCAGGGTTAATTTGTTTCTTGAGCTTTTCTCCTGATCTTTATATTCATTCTTCTTGAAACCTACACAACAAATTTAATATCCTATCCTTAGATCTAGAACAGGGGGTCTCAGTCCTCATCAAGCATTAGGATTACCTGGGGAACTTTAAAAAAAAAACAAAACACAAAAAACACTGATGCTGGTTTTCCATCACTCACCAGCGAGAAATTCTTTCAGCAATGGTTTGGGTTGGAGCCTGGGCATTAATAACTGTAAGACCTTCTCAAGTGAGTCCAATATGCCACTAGAGTGAACAAACATTGGTTTACAAGGCGTAAATTTGAAACATCCTTATTCATTCATTCTCAAATCCTCATTTTTCCTACTTTCTCCTTCCTTTAGGATTTGGATAGGGATCCCAACAGTATTAAAATTAATTTAGTATGTCCACAACCATTAACTCATTTATTTATTACCACACATTTATAGCTCAACACCCTGGAACTTGGTAAAGGACTCCTGACACAGACTGCTAAATCCCTACTGGTTGAGTGAGTCACTTAAAATTTCTTTTTGAACTTTTAAAAACGTATTATTTTTTAAATTAACTTTTATTCGAGTATAGTTGCTTTACTGTGTCGTGTTCTGCCGTGCAGCCAAGTGCATCAGCTACATGTGTCCAGAAGCCCACGATTTTGTGGATTTCCTTCCCGTGTGGGCATCACTGAGCACTGACCAGAGTGCCCTGTGCTGCAGAGCAGGTTCTCATTAGGCATCTGCTTCATAAACACAGTGTACACATGTCAGGCCCAGTTTCTCAGTTCATCCCAGCCCTTTCCCCTGCTTCGTAACCACAGGTTTGTTTTATGTGTCTGGAGTCACTTTTTAAAAATTGTTCACTCTTATAATGACAATAACTTTATGCTTCAGAGTAAGCTCACATATAATCCCCTCTTTTCAACACAGTTCTTAACGGGATTTTTTTTTTTACATTGTAATAATATTTAACAATGCTTATTTTACATAATTTTTTTCAAATATTGAAAACAACCTTATATTACGAGATTGCTGTTGCTGCTGCTGCTGCTAAGTTGCTTCAGTCGTGTCTGACTCTGTGCAGGCTCCATAGACAGCAGACACTCCCCCGGCCCTGGGATTCTCCAGGCAAGAACACTGGAGTGGGTTGCCATTTCCTTCTCCAATGCATGAAAGTAAAAAGTGAAAGTGAAGTCGTTCAGTCGTGTCTGACTCTTAGCGACCCCATGGACTGCAGCCCACCAGGCTCCTCCGTCTATGGGATTTTCCAGGTAAGAGTACTGGAGTGGGGTGCCATCGCCTTCTCCGATATTATGAGACTAATATAAACTTAATACTAATATAACTGGATAACAATATAAGAAAATCACAGGCCAACTTCCCAAAAGAATATAGAGTGAAAATCCTTACAGAAGACTACCCAAATGCAAAAATGTACATTAGGAAAAAAAAAAAAAAAACAGAACCAAGAAAGGTTTATCCCCAGGATGCAGTAATAGTTTAGAATCAGAAAATTGGTTTATGTGGTTCCTGAATGTAATAGACTGGAGGAGAAAATACTTGGAAATGCTACCTTGAAAGATGCTGAGAAACATCAGAAGTAGTTCAATGCAGGTAGACAAAGACACAGACAGACAGACAGACAGAGACAGAGTTATAGATGCGGCTTCCCAAGTGGTGCAGTTGGTAATGAATCTGCCGGCCAATGGAGGGGACGTAAGAGACACAGATTCGATCCTGTGTCAGGAAGATCCCCTGAAGTAGGAAATGGCAACCCACTCCAGTATTCCTGACTAGAAAATTCCACGGACGGAGGAACCTGGACAGTTATGGTGCATGTGGCTGCAAAGAGTCAGACACGACTGAACAATTGAGCATGCACTCACATTTAAGTTTATATACAGGTATATGAAGCTGATGCAAAAATAGGAAGAAAAAGGAACTTCCCTACCATGGTTAAATGTATCTACCAAAAGAAATCCCCTTCCTTTTGCAAGGAAACATCACATTTAATGAAGTAGCTTTAGATACGTTTCTTTCAGAGTCAGAAACAAAACTAAAGTGTTTATTTTCACTCCTACTGTTTAATGTATATTACCAAATGTCATGGACAATACAATAAAAAAAAAAGAATCAGTAATAAGAGGTATAAAGATCATTATGGAATGGAGACAAGAGGAAAAAATGTTAAAGATGACATGCTCATGTGCATATATCACAAGGGACCAAAGGCAACTTATCAAAGAACTGTAAAGTTCCATTAAAGAACCTTCAGGTAGATTTGATTAAACGAAGGGATATACTCCATTCTATAATGAGAATACCTAATTGTATGGATTCCAGTTTCTCTTCAAATACTCCATAAAATTAGTGTGGTTTTTAGAGAGGGTATGCTTTTGAACTGTGGTGTTGGAGAAGACTCTTGAGAGTCCCCTGCAAGGAAACCCAACAGTTAATCCTAAAGGAAATCAGTCCTGAATATTTATCGGAAGGACTGATGTTGAAGCTGAAGCTCTAATACATTGGCCACCTGATGCAAGGAGTTGACTCATTTGAAAAGACCCTGTTGCTGGGCAAGAGAGAAGGTGGGAGGAGAAGGGGACGACAGAGGATGAGATGGTTGGATGGCATCACCGACTCAATGGACATCAGTTTGAGTAAGCTCTGGGAGTTGGTGATGGACAGGGAGGCCTGGTGTGCTGCAGTCCATGGGGTCGCAGAGTCGGATACGTCTGAGCGACTGAACTGAATGTAAGGTTCTTTGCGACCCCATGGACTATAGCCCACCCAGCTCCTCTGTCCATGGAATGCTCCAGGCAAGAATACTGGAAGGGGTAGCCAATCCCTTCTCCAGGGGATCTTCCCAACTCAAGGACTGAACCTGGGTCTCCTGCACTGCGGGCAGTTTCTTTACCATCTGAGCCACCAAGGAATTCTGACCTATAGGATTATTTTCTAATTAGTTTTCTCAATCTTCTCACAAGTTAAGTATAAAGCATATGCTACCTAGCAATACTTCATAGTTGTTATAAACTGTCACAGAACAGTAGGCAAAATGAAAGGTGCGGTGGATTTGCAGGCTGAGTGCTTCTGGTTCTCCCACCAACAGGATGAGTCAGCCCGTTGCATCACAGTCCTTCCCTGAAAACTCCCTTTCTTCACTGATAAAATGAAGTTAGACAACAGCAGCTATTCTTCACATTTTGAAATGCATTCTTTTTTGTAATTAGCTTAGAAGCCTAATAACGCCCACCATGTCTTCACGCTGAGTGCTCCCCGCCACTACCCCCTACAACTCATATATAAACTTTCTGACATAGTTCTTTAGGTAATATTCTCCATATTAAGATAGAAGATGAACTCTATCTTCCACTGAACTTCAACAGTGCTGGTATTTGCATTCTGTAATTTGACTCAGGGTTTTGTTTTGTTTTTTTTTAATCTCCCACATAAATTTATCGAACATACTAGATTTAATCTATTGGAAGATATGCATTCAAAGTGTTTCTGTTTTTAATTTGGTGGTGCTTATAATAAGTGTGTCTTCCCAGGTGGTTCTGTGGTAAAACAATGCAGGAGACACGGGCTTGATCCCTGGGTCAGATGTTTCCCTGGAGGAGGGCATGGCAACCCACTCCAGTATTCCTGCCTGGGGAATCCCACGGACAGGGGAGCCTGGCAGGCTGTAGTCCATAGGGTTGCAAAGAGACACAACTGGAGCGGTTATAATACGCACTTACAATAAACAGTGAGTAGAACTGACGAAACATGCTTTTCAATATAGTTTTACAAATACACATCCCCCTCTCCCCAGGGTGTAATCACAGGGGAAAGAGATCTCTAGGTTTCTAAAACTCTGCTTTGCTGGTTTCTTCTGAGGTGCATCGTAACACCAAAGTTACCCATCTGTTTCTTCTTTCTCACTTCTTTCCGTGACAACAGAAAATGGAAGATCCCAAGCACCAAGACAGCAGAGTTTATATACATCAGAAGTGATTTCTTCTCGAAGGTCAGGCTGTCTTTAGGGTCACTGCTAACACTAATGTGCATTTGCTGAGATCAGGGGTTGACAGGCATTTTTGTAAAGGGTCAGCTAGTAAATGTTTTGGCTTTGTGGACCATATGTTCCCTAGCAGGACTACTACATTCTTCTCTGGTGCAGGAAAGTAACCATAGATGAGTGAGTTTGGCTGTGTTTCAATAAAACTTGATTTGGAAAAACAGACTGTGGACTAGATTTGGCACATGCACCCTAGCTTGCCAGCCACCCGCTTCAGTGTGGTTCACACACTGAACAGGTGTGTCCTGTTCCAAAAGAGGGGCTCACACGAGCGTGAGCAAGTCTCTCTCTACTTGCTTCAAATGAATGAGATATTTTTTTCAAATGGCATTATCAATGATACAGAAGGATGTTTGTGTCTGTGTGTACATATGTACACACTGATTTAACATCTTTTTATTTTAACATTTTTAGACACAGTCATATAAACAGAATATCGGCTCAAAGCAGTTCTAGCAAACTCAGTTCGAAAAATAATAATAGAGGTATTGTGTTATTAATACTGCCACTTCTATACCTAGCCTGGTCTCTCATTGGGTTCATTGATAGCAGTCCAAGTGTGACTTCAGAAAACGGTCACTTCAAGTGAACTCGAGTCTCCTGCCAAGGTGTGAAGTTATAATGGTGAAGATAAAACTTCATGGAGAAGCAAATTTTTCACAACCTAAACATTGAGTAAGTGTTAAATGGCTACCAGGTATCAGCCAGACGAGTTTTGTTGCAGCACCCAATTATCATGTTGACAAACAGCCACTCAGTAGGCAGCCTGTAACACATGGCCAAGGACCTGGCAGTCATGTACGTGTGCCCAAGGGTGTTCTCGTCCAGCAGTCATGCCTGGCTCTTTGCAATCCCCTGGATGGTCAGTCCAGCAGCCATGCCTGGCTCTTTGCAATCCCCTGGATGGTGGCCCGCCAGGCTCCTCTGTCCGTGGGATTTTCCAAGCAAGAGTACTGGAGTGGGTTGCCATTTCCTCCTCCAGGGGATCTTCCCAACCCAGGGATTAAAACCACATCTACTGCATTAGCAGGTGCAACTGAATTAAATAAAAACATATTTACCATCATTCCTTTTCATGTGTAAGTTTCTCTACAGGGAAAGAAGGTACTGATAACAGAACAAAAGAACTAGAAGGTCATCATTACAAAAGATATTTGATACAGCAATTGAGTCTTTTTGAACATATTCTATCATTTTGATATCATTTAGATATCATATCCCCTGGAGAATGGAAAGACTACCCACTCCAGTATTCTGGGCTGGAGAATTCCGTGGACTACCGTATAGTCCATGGGGTCCCAAAGAGTTGGACATGACTGAACTGACTGACTGACTGTGCACCCTGTGAAAAATGGATATGCCATGTGGTTTGGAGAGATTCTGATGCTCTGGGAACCCTTCTGTCAATCAAGGTAGTAAAGGTCAGAGCAACCCAGGGACTTCTGCTTGCTGAGTATCCCCCTCTTGCCTCTTCCCTTAATGATGCTAATGGAGCCCATGTACTTTCCGTTTCAGAGTGAGTTTGAAACAGCATTCTCTTGGGTGTAATGTTCTCTCGATTTCTGGGAGAGCAATCCCTCTGTTCTAATCCTTGCTCCCCTCAGAGGAGAAAGAACACCGCTCTTCTCGTAGGGGTCCTAAGATGACAGAGGGTGGCCTTGAGACCTCTCTGTACCCAGTGGGTAATTGCTTAGTCATGCCTTTCAGTTAGGGCTTCCCTGGGGCTCAGTGGCAAAGAATCCGGCTGCCAGTGTAGGAGACACAGAAAACATGGGTTCGATCCCTGGGTCGGGAAGATCCCCTGGAGGAGGAAATGGCACACCACACCAGTATTCTTTCCTGGAGAAGTCCATGGACGAGGGCCTGGTGGGCTACAGTCCTCGGGGTTGCAGAGAAGTGAACATGGCAGTGAGTGAGCACAGACACATGGCCCTGAGCGGTGTTCTGCTTGCTAGATGCTATATTGCCTGATCTGTGAACAATGAATAAAGCCAGTAAGACCTTTAAATTGACTCAGCAGAATTGTGGATTTTTTTTTCCAAGAGAAAGAGCGTGACAGTCAAGGGCACAGCAGTACATGACTATATAGCAGCAGTCATGGCAGACGCACAAATAACACAGCAACGCGCGAAGGGAATCAGACCTTCACAAACTCTTATTTTACTGCACAAGATAAACTGACTTTGACCTAAATGTAAAGGTCATAAAGAACCAAGCTGTTTTTGGGCTCACACTATCAGCAGTGTCTCAAAGTAAGCAAAACATCAGACAAAGTCAAGAGACTTGAGAGTGTAAGTTGGAAATTATTTGCCTGCAGTTATTCCAACTACTTTTGTACTGTTCATTTCTACAACACATTTATCCCAAAAGAATTTTCAACTTTTAAGAGAGAAGACTAATAAAAAAGATTGTTTCCAAGAAAGAAAAAAAATGTTCCACAAGATTTTATATATAAATATATAGATATGTGAATATGATACAAATTTCTGCTTTCCTGTTTGTCATTAACATCTATTGATATTTTAAAATAAGGAACAGTTCTGCACTGTTGTCTCTAAGTTTTCACATTAACAAACTGCTCAGAGCTCACAAACGTGAATGAATCGGATACAAAAATTCTGGAAAATAACTTATGTTTAACAAGTATGCCTCCCTTTTCCTGTGGGTGTGTCCCACTCTTCAGGAAAAATGAGTTTGGGTATCACTTACTTATGTGATTTCTCAAAGTTGAATGTGATATTTCCTGGAGGTAATAGTGAAGGTAATTTGTATCTGATGATAAATATCCCAGTCATCAGAACAGCAGCGGCAGAGCTGGGGTGGAAATCCCCACCAGTCTCGCCTCCTCCCCCGAGTTAAGGCATTACCAGGTGGGGTGGGGCTTGGAGTCCATGAGAAACTTTAACACTTTAAGGTACACAGTTTCTGAAAGGAGTGCTGTAATTGCCGACGGGGAGCGTCGGCATGGTTATTTGACATAAACTTCTGGAAATAACTCAGATTCTGAAAAAAGTCTTGGGTAATTTTTCCCAGCCCACGTGGGTCTTCACTTTGATCCAAGCCCTGCGCCACATGTTCTGGCAGAGAGTGGACAAGGTGTGTCCACGTAAGTCATCAGTCCTTTTATCTGTAATGCATGTATCTGCTCTACATTGCGAGATGATTCTCCATCTTTCATCCTGAGATTGTAAAGCCTTGGAAACCTGTCTTTGATCTTGATGTAGCAGTTTCATTTTTTCTCCTGTCAAATGTCTTGAAAGGATCTGATAGCAAATATCTTAGGGTTTGAGGGCCTACAGTCTCTGTGGCAACTACTCAACTACTGTTGTGGCTCAAAATCAGCTGCGGAAACCTGAAACAAATGGGTGGGGCTGCGTCCTTCCAAACCTTATTTATGGGCACTGAAAACTGAATTTTCTACATAGGCACACCTCGTTTTGTCATGCTTTGCTTTACTGCACTTTACCGGTAACTGTGTGTGTGTGTGTGTTTTCCTGCAAATCGAAGTTCTGCAACTGCCTTGCATTTTCAGATTGATGGTTAGGGTTTTTTAGCAATGAATTCTTTTTCACTTAATATACGTACATTGTTTTTTAGATATAAGGTAACGGCACACTTGCTAGATTACTGTATAGTGTGAACATAACTTCTATATGCACTGAGAAACTAAATAAATAAAAAAATAAATCTGTGTGACTCACTTCACTGGGATATTTGCTCTTATTGAGGTGATCTGGAAACAAACCTGCTGTATCTCCAAAATAGCCTGAGATTTTCAGGTATCACTGTGTTATTATTAAACAAATAAAGAAACTTACAACCTCTTAAATATGCAAAATCTATTCTTAGCTCATGAGTTGGTCACAATCACTTTTGGCCTGGCCTCTGGTCTACAAGAAGGTCACGAGAAAGTATACTTTCGACAGATGAAAACATGATGATGAGGGTAAAAGGAAAAGGTGGTGATGATGCTGGCTATTTAGAGTAATGACATAGCGGATACACATTGCCGTTGTAAGGACCTAACTGTCTGATGCTGCAGAGAGAGGCACACATTATTCCCAAGAGAACTAGGTTCTTGTTTCTCGTTTCTGACTTTAGTAAGATGTTGTGGGTAGACTTTGTACTTGAAACAGTTTGGGACCCAAGTGGGTTGAACCTCCTTTATCCCTGATAAAACGTGATGAATATGAGGCTATTCCTGTGATAGCCTCTCTCAAGCCCAGACCCACGATCTGGAACAGCAGTGCATAGAACGACACAGTATAGGCTTTAATCCAAGAAGTATTTCCTGATTATAAGACTCTATTCGAAGTTAGGCAGATAGAAAATGTCAATGAATGCAAAGCATAAGTCTTGCTCGCTAGGAAATTATAGTTTGGTTGAAAAAGTCCAAGTTGACCACAAAATTTAAAAAAGTATTTGTGTATTATTATTTAGTTATAAAATTATATGGGACCAAAAATTGCTGATGCAAAAACTGAGAAAAGGGATTGCAATCTGACTGGTTGAAAGGTCAGTAAGGTTTTTCGTTGGAAGGACTGATGCTGAAGCTGAAACTCCAATAGTTTGGCCACCTGATTTGAAGAACTGACTCATTGGAAAAGACCCTGATGCTGGGCAAGATTGAAGGCAGGAGAAGGGGACGACAGAGGATGAGATGGTTGGATGGTATCACCGACTCGACGAACATGAGTTGGAGCAAGCTCTGGGAGTTGGTGATGGACAGGGAGGCCTGGAGTGCTGCAGTCCACCGGGTTGCAAAGAGTCGGACATGACTGAGCAGCTGAACTGAAATGACCTGTGCTCAGTCATGTCTGACTCTTTGCAACTCTGTGGACAATAGCCCACCTGGCTCCTCTGTCCATCGAATTTTTATAGTATAATATAATTAAAATTGCATTAAAAAAACTTGCTGTCCAGCATTCACATACCCTATAAACGGCAATAAAAAATAATGTGGAGCTCACTGGGACTGAACCACATTTTTACATTTTTCTAAAGCAAAAGATGCTAAGAAAGAGAAAAGATCAGTTTTCATACCAATACCAAAGAAAGGCAATGCCAAAGAATGTTCAAACTACTGTACAAGTGTACGCATTTCAACATGCTAGCAAAGTAATGCTCAAAATCCATCAACTCCCTTTTATCTTCCTGCAGACTTACTTAGTGTCTTCTCCCCTGACAGACCCAAGTTCTGGCACATAGTGGGGATCTGGACAAGGAGTCTATGAATGGGAGAAGTGAAGTGAACCTCAAATGGTTCAGGAACCAGGGCCATCTAGCTGCACTGACTCAGATTATCCACAAGGTTTCAGTTTAGTTTATGAACTGATTTCACAAGATTTCAGCCCTATTTTCTTATCTCTTTCCTTCCCTTTTTACTCAACCAATAAATATATTTTGAGCATTTCTTGCATACAAACAAAATGAAAATGCCAACCAGCTATGGAATGGATCTAATATTAAGATCTTGACCTGTCCAAGGGGTGCCTACAATAAAATTGAGAAGACAGGCAGTGCAAAGAAAAGTGACATTATAGGAGGCCCACCCAGAGCTCAGCACATGGTCAACCAAATCAGTGATACAGATTCCAAGTGGAGTAGGTTACAAAGAGAAGGAGATGATCATGTGTTAACGTGCTTTAACTTTGTACTCAATTAGACATGTGGACAAATTTTGTACATACTAGGCCACACCAAACAAAGCCAGATGAATTATCTTACACACTCCCCACACACATACACTCAACATAACTATTTCATGTTCTTCTCTCTGGAATTATTTATGGCACTGTTTCCTTTTGTTGGCCTGAGTCAGAATTGCCAGCTTAACACAGTTTATTTACTCATCTACCAAAGTAATATTTTATATGCCTCATGATCAGAGGACTATCAATATTTTATATTAATTGCAGAGGAAAGATATCAGAGGCGCTATTTAAATATTCTTCTGGTCTGTGAATGAAAGGCAATAAAAAAAAGTAGTGATTAATTAGTAATGACTGATAGTATACTTTGTGCTGGGGACAGTGATAAATGTTTTCATGGACTCCATCTACTTTAATTCTCACTAGGAGCACTGATAAGTCTCATTATGAAGAATGTTCCTAGTGCTCACTACAGAACTCTGGGGGGTTAATCTGGAATTGACATTATGGAATATGCCTTGGGGCTAAATTAGAAATAGGGGGTCGAGACTGAAGAACGGTTTTATTGTGAGAAGAGTTTAGATGTAGACTAATTACCTACTCAGCAAAGATGAAGAGGGAAAAGAGAGAGAGAGACAGTAAAGGTACCGGAAAGAATCAGACAGACAGACCCACTGACTGTATGGAAACTACTGCTTGTTTTCATACGTGGTCGGAGAGAAAGAAGCTTTCCCCTAGAGAGAGCTCCAGCCTCTGGTGAGGGGCCCAGGAACAGGCTCTGGACGTTGTCCGCCGGACAGCACTCACGCGGCCTTCTTTGTGATTCCGTACCACCTTCTGACAGACAGCGCTCTCAAGGCTGGGTGCAGGCCTGGAGGGGACCAGGCACACACAGCCTCGGGTTTCACCAAGTGTACAGTGTACCTGGGCATACATTACTCTTAATCATGCCAACAACCCTGTAAGGTTGGACATTTCTGCCCAGGAAAAGGAGTAAGACACTCTACAGCCCTTCCCAGGGAAGCTATGGGCTCTCACTCACCAGTGCTCAAAGGCTGGTGAGGGATGGAGCAGGACTGGCCTTCGGGTCTGGTTGACAGCAAGTGCCCTGTGCAGCCTCCCTCGTGTAACTCCATCCTGGAGCAGGGAGGAGGAGGCCAGACAAAGGAGGGGGAAGAGAGGAGGGTTTCTGTCCCCGCCCTAAATGCCAAAGCGCAGTCTCTCTTGAGATATTCTATTGAAAAAAAAAAAAATTAAAAATCAAAACTTAGATGGGAGAACATTTCCAGATAAGGGGACCATCTCTTAGTTCTAACGATTATTAACGCGGAAACAGAAAAGTTATCTTTAAAAAAACAGACAAGCAACAACATACTGTGATTTTAGAAAATGAGCAGGACTAGCTAGGAAAATTCCATCAGAATCTGTGAATGGCTTGTGGCTCAATGGTAAAGAATCTGCCTGCAATGCAGGAGACCTGGGTTTTGATTCCTGGGTCAGGAAGATCCCCTGGAAAAGGGAATGATTATTGACTCGAATATTCTTGCCTGGAAAATTCCATGGGCAGAGGAGCCTGGCGGGCTACGGGCCATAGTGTCGCAAAGAGTTGGACACGACTGAGCGACTTCACTTTCTTTCTTTCTATGGTTACTTTTGGAGAAGGAAATGGCAACCCACTCCAGTGTTCTTGCCTGGAGAATCCCGTGGACAGAGGGGCCTGGTGGGCTACAGTCTACGGGGTTGCAGGGAGTTGCAACTAAGTAACTAACACACACATACACAGACTTCCTCAAACATCAGCTGCTCCCCTGCTCAGCTCTGTGTGGACCCTGACCAGCTGCACACGGTGAATTCCAGCACTTGGCTGCACGTGCTGGCCTTTCCCGTGCATGCTGCCCCAGAGATGCTCCAGGGCTCCTGACGCGTCATCAGTGGTCCCTTGCACGGAGCTATCAGATGCCCTTGACATCGGCCAGGCCAGGCACTGGCATGCCCAGCTCCCCTTCTTTGCCCCCGGGTCCTGACCCTTGGGCTGGCAACATGGGCCCATGGGCCGACATGAAGTACCACCTAGCACAGAGCCCTCCAGCCAGGCTTGGCTTTCAGGGGAGCCCAGACCTTGACACCCCCTCCTAGACTCCCAGATCCTTGGAGAGAGATACCCTATTTCCATTTTTCATCTCTCTTTAGGTCGCAAATAGAGTTATTCTCCTGAGGGTTAACAAGAAGCTATCACAATTTTTTTGGTTAAATAGTGAACTGATGGCCATAAGAAATGCAGCAATTGCTTTTAAAAAGGCCTAGATATGAGCTAGGTCGCTGCTGGTTACCAGGCAGGAAATGGGCTAGGAGCCATGCAGCCACGGGAGAACAGTGGGATTTAGAAAGGCTGATCGATAAATGAAATCTGCTGAGAGTCCAGAATCAAATAAAAGCAAGTTCTCAATGAACCTGGGTGGACTACCCGAAAGCCCCACCCCAAACTCCAGTCGCCGTGTGTTTGTCTCTTTTTTCCAAGCACCTCGTCAATCTTGGCAGTTTTCATGTCTGGAAACTTTCCCAGACTTGCTGTTTTGTACCCTTCTCTGTAGAAAATACTGTCTCCTCTACCCAGAAATTTGCTTCTTATTGGGAACAGGCTGAATCCCAAATCAGACGTCAGAGGGCCCTAAGCTGCAGCATGGACTGGGTCGAGGCTATGTTAGCCTGAAATGCATACAGCCATGGGAGAGGGCAAAAGACACAGGACGAATCTTTCAGACCCAGTTCCACTGGATAAGATCATAAAGGCAATGCTAGCTGTATTTAAGAAATTCTGAGGAATAAAAAGGCAAGTCTTAATTAGTAGCTGCCTCACACCAAGCGGGAGTCACATGGATAGTCTGAGAGAAAATGGAAATCCTCTTTTGAGAAAGAAAATAATTATTTCATATTCCAAACTGTAAAAAGCAAAGCAAAGCCAACCAACAAACAAAAACTCTAGTCTGCAGGCTGACATGTTTGATGACAGAAGTGATGTCACCGCAGTGACTTCTCAGAGCAGGCCTTGCGTTGCTTGCAACCTTCCTCCAATTTCCTCTCGGGCTACTCTGAGCTTATCCCTCTGCCTGCCCGTGCAGGAGGCGCAAGAGACGAAGCCTCAGTCCCTGGGTCAGGAAGATCCTGCGGAGGAAGAAATGGCCACCCACTCCAGTATTCCTGCCTGGAAACTCCCATGGGCAGAGAAGCCTGGGAGGCTGCCATCCACGGGGTTGCAAAGAGCTGGACACAGCAGAGCATGGGGAAGAAACATTTTTTCTCCTCTAAGGTTCTGACATTCCCTAAAGGCTTGTGGTTATTTCATCCTTCTAAAGGATACATGTGAGATGTTTTTTAAGGACTCCTTTTCTCTTTTCCTGGACTATTTTTCTTTATAAATACATTTTCGTCAGTATCTGCCAACTGGCTAACTACCCGAACAGGACTAGGATTTCTGCTTGATGCACTGAGCAATAATCACGGTCCTTCTCAGAAAACAGCCCCAAGTGAAACGGGATGGGATGAGAGATAGCGTTTAGCAGGCCTTGCACTATTTCAGTGGGGCCTGATGACTCGCTGACATGGTATTAGCATCGCCATTGACCACACTTCTCTGAGGAAACTGGCCCACAATTACACAATTAGTAAGTGGACGCAATGAAATATAGATTGTCTGATGTCAAAGCTCACGTTCTGTGACGGCCTCCAGGTTTTTTCCCACGTGGGGACATCTGGACTCAGGTAGGACATTTCCAAGTGGTCACTGGGTCTAATTAATTAACCAGTGATTTTCTGCTTTCATCCAACAGCTGTACAACCTGAGACTTATAATCAATCACACTTGGGGAAAGACTGCCAGAGAGGTAGAGAAGCTAAAACGTACTTAAATACATCTGTCTTACAGTACTGCTTTTATTTCTTTAAAGGCTGCCAAATGAATTATTAATAAAATCTGTTTAAGATTCTTGCCATCTTTTAAGTCATACTGAGTATTAGTCTTCTGAGTACTTAATAATATAACAATATATTGTTTACTACTGATCAAATAGCTATTATCATCCTTGATTTTGAGATTACTGAGTTCCTATTTTTTTGCATTTAAGGTTGTCAATAACTGTCCCTTGTTTTTACTTTTCATATCAAAAATGTATAGTGTCTAGTATAGCTCAGTCTATAGCGTCTAGTCAGTCGCTCAGTCGTGTCCGACTCCTTGCGACCCCATGGACTGTAGCACGCCAGGCCTCCCTGTCCATCACCAATTCCCAGAGTTTACCGAAACTCATCTCCATTGAGTCAGTGGTACCATCCAACCATCTCATCCTCTGTCATCCCCTGCTCCTCCCGCCTTCAGTCTTTCCCAGCATCAGGGTCTTTTCCAATGAGTCAGCTCTTCACATCAGGTGATCAAAGTATTCGAGTTTCAGCTTCAACATCAGTCCTTCCAGTGAACACTCAGGACTGATCTCCTTTATAGCTACAGTCAAGGTCTGATCATTGTGAACACATTCAGGATTTTGAAAACATTTTTAACATTTATTTTCAATAATTATCAATTTTCTACCTCATATAAGAGTTGGATTTTCAGAGAGTCTAATATGTGAACTGTTTCAAGTTTTATAAGATAATTGATCACATCAAACACTGATAAAGACCCCTCCTTCCTTAAAAAAAAAAATAACTCTGGAAATGATTGAAATCTTTCATGCTCAGGCAAGATTTCAATAGTTTATTAAAATTCAATTAAAATTCAAAATATTTTCATTGTGATTTTCAGAAGTATTTATGTTTTATATCAACTACCAAGAAATTCTCATTTCAAATTGAAAGGCCCCATTCTAAGAGATCAAGTCATTTTTATAACAGTATGTATTGACCATGATGAAGGATGCAAATGGCTCAGGGTCTGAATTCTCATGTGGATCCAAACCTTCTCCTTGGCGCAGAGATGCTCTCTCAAACCATCTAACTTTTCTGAGCCTTCATTTCCAGTTTAAGTGTAGACAGCAGTACAACCGGGGCAGAAGGAAATCGTGAGACCACCAAAATCCCACCGGTGCCCACGTTCTGGCCCACAGCTGCCATCTTCCCTCCAGGAGGGCAGGCTTCATGCTCCTGTTACGTGGGCCCTGCTCC
The DNA here is from genome assembly GCA_006410935.1 of Redunca redunca. Taxonomy (NCBI): domain Eukaryota; kingdom Metazoa; phylum Chordata; class Mammalia; order Artiodactyla; family Bovidae; genus Redunca; species Redunca redunca. The sequence continues at coordinate 25,112 of SJYQ01001966.1, forward strand.
AGATCACCTTGGTTCTGAAACACCCTCACTAGGACCCCCTGACTTGCTATGAAACAACCCTGAAAATTTTACCATTTAATGTCCAAAATGATGGATACTGTAAGCAGAACTGAAGGCTGATGAAACCAAGAAAGCATTTAGCATTTCAATGAGCTTTACATCGAGGAGACTGAAGGGACAATTTGAAGCTTCCTGTAGGCTGGTAGAAATGGCATTTGAGGAAGGTACATTTTTGTTGTTGTTGTTCAGTTGCTCAGTTGTATCCAGCTCTTTGTGACTACACGGGCTGCAGCACGCCAGGCTTCCCTGTCCTTCACCATCTCCCGGAGTTTGCTCATATTCATGCTCACTGAGTCAGTGATGTCATCCAACCAACTCATCTTCTGTTGCCCCCTTCCCCTCCACCCTTCAATCTTTCCCAGCATCAGGATATTTTCCATGGAGCTGGCTCTTTGCATTAGGTAGCCAAAGCATTAGAGCTTCAGCATCAGTCCTTCCAATGAATAGTCAAGGCTGATTTCCTTTAGGATTGATTGACTGCTCTGATTTCTTTGCTGTCCAAAGGACTCTCAATAGTCTTCTCCAGCACTAAAGCTTGAAAGCGAGGTTTCTATTGTCCCTCAAATAGCCCCAGGTAGATAGTTATATATGTCCCACATAGGTAGGAATGGTTCTAAATGAGAGAGTAGGTGAAAAAGTTCATTTTATGCCAACATGGTACAGCTGAATCAATCCAATGGCATGCAATTTGAGGTGTTTTCTAGAAGACGTTTTCTAGTAATAAGAGGTCAAACATTTACTCTCTGTTGTCTGGCCTCTGGGTCAAAGAGCTAATATCCTCCATACCACTGGCCAGAGGAGGCTAGGGAACAAATGACTCAGAGTAGGGAAATGCTTTTCAAGGGTCTTTTCAAAGGAGTCAGCTCTCCGCATCAGGTGGCCAAAATATTGGAGTTTCAGCTTCAACATGAGTCCTACCAATGAACACCCAGGACTGATCTCCTTCAGGATGGACTGGCTGGATCTCCTTGCAGTCCAAGGGACTCTCAAGAGTCTTCTCCAACACCACAGTTCAAAAGCATCAATTCTTCGGTGTTCAGCTTTATTTATAATCCAACTCTCACATCCATACATGACCACTGGAAAAACCAAAGCTTTGACTATCCTCACTGAAACTTGAAACTGTCTCTTTTTCAACCTGGAAATGTGCTTAAGTAGATTTCTATAATGAACTCCAGACCTAACTAAATACGTTTCAATGTAGCGTTTCTCCAGATTCAGTATTTTTCAAAGCTTCCTAAATGATTCTTCACTAAACCAAGTTAGAAACCAACTGCTCATCTAATGGGATATCTCATGATGGACCAACTAATGTCCTCATCACGACATGGGAGTCAGACACAAGTTGAAGGGTTGAGAATGTCGAGGCCAGATTGTCACCTTGCCAGGAAGACAAGAAAGTGAGAGACGAGCCAACTAGAAGTACCCAGGCCAGAAGCCCTTTGAATGATTGCTCCAAACCTGTCTGCACTTGCAGAGTGCCAGAGTTTAAGAGCGAGGACAATGTGGCTACTTTCTTAAAGCTGTACTCCTGGTACTCTGAATATACACTTTGAAAATGATCATTTAGAGCTTTTTCCATTTTCAACCTTCTTCACGACCAAGATAATCACGATGGTGTGATCACTCACCTAGAGCTAGACATCCTGGAATGTGAAGTCAAGTGGGCCTTAGAAAGCATCACTACAAACAAAGCTAGTGGAGGTGATGGAATTCCAGTAAATTAAAGTAAATAAAAATCACCCTCAGGCTTCTCAAGTCTGAATCACTAACGGAGAGGACGGAGCCACAGGAGCCAAGTATGTTTTAGCTATTTTCTTTCATTTCTGTGTTAAAGCAAAATTATGTGAAGAATGATGAGTAAGGTTGAATAAAGAAATAACTGTGGGTAGGTATTCCTATGTCTTTAGACCTTGCCTTGTATATCTACCTATTCATCCATAGACCCTTTGAGAGAAGAATATACAATTAAAATTTAACATTTATCCAAAAGATTTAACAGATTTTAGGTAAAAAAAAAAATCAATAAAACAAAAATAAAACAGTTTCTAAACTTTTATTTAATTACACGCTTTAGACACTTAACATCTGAAACACAACAGTGAAGACCACTAACCGTGTACCCGGGATGGAGTAACTAGAAAATACCGACAGAAGAGGCAGAGAATGACAAAATCATTGTCCTTCTGTTTCTCTTGAAAATTCCATCTGTGGAGGGGGCAGGAAAGCGGCATTAAATATGACACTGAATCACCTGGGAACCTAGTTTACTTGATAATTTCTAAGGATGTCCTTCCAGGCTATACCTTTCACAGGGGTACTGCTTATCACCTAACATCTTGTACCGCTCCATGAAACACGTTATGATCATAATCACATTCTGAGGTGTGTTGGTATGTTTCTAGTGTAGTGATTTCTGTGAAGATGTGTCTTTTCAACTAATTCTACCAGTTAAGTATCCCTATCAGTTTATATAGCATGAAAATGAAATTTGAAGACCTATGACAATGCACAGCAGACCACAGCCATGAGCTGAATTTAATTTTGCAGCTTAGCTTCATTTTAAAATTCTACTGTGACATGTTCAGCCAGAGAAAGACATCAAATCCAACTCTTGTGTATTTAATTATAATTCAGCTCAATGTGGTATTACTTCATGTGGCCTTAAAATGCTGGATATGCAACTGCTGATGTAGGGCTATATATATTTTAACTGTAAGGATTCAATCTGAATGGCCTTTATGTTTTCAGGTAATTTATTTTTTACTGTCCTGGTTTCTATAATTCCTGATTTCATTGAAATAGCAAATCTACTCCAAATAGAATAACTATTTAGCCCGTAATACGTTATACACTGAAATTGGATCTTACACTTTTTCTGAATCTGTAGTATTCAAAAGAATCTAGAGGGATGGTTATCCATGTGCTTATGTGAGAATATTGTCTAGGCAAAAGAATCACTATTAGTCATCAGGCAGGTGGACACTGGTGCCCTCGTCCAGGCGGCTGGTCCCTTGGATGTGCAGAGAGCTCAGTTTCCTGATGGGAGAACGGGGCTCCCACCCACAGAGGGCAGGCAGCGCGGGGCCTCCACCAGCGCAAATCTGGTTTCGTCCTAATGACTGCAGCGTGCAATTCTGATTCACACTTGAAGGATGGAGCGAAGCGTGTTCTCTAGGTCTAACTGAAGAAATCCTCCCACAGCAAATGCTTTCCAATGCTTTCTGCAGAGAAGCTGCGAAAGCTAAACAGCACTAACAACGCAAGCATGGCTGAACAGCGAGGAAACGAGAGTGCTGTTACCTGACCTCGCAAGCTCTATTCTTGCACTACAGTATGAGGTCAAAAAATAAGAGTCGACATTTTCCAGTTGAAGTGATAAATAAAATGCTGATTATCTGAAATACCGATTCCTATTTACTGCCATCAGTGATAAATCTTTCTCTAAAGGGATAAAGTACTGGTGACTCCGGATAAGAATTGGATGAAGGCACTGTTATTAGCAAAACTTTTAAAAGCTAAGCATTCAGAACATGAAAATAAACTTCAACAAAATTTTTTTCGTATTCAAGTAAGCGTCACATGATCTAAAAGCTTTGCACCTTAAGAGAACATTTTTCGTATGGCAACAAAAGTGGCTGGAATGAGGACCTCGCCGGTGACGTGTTGGGTAAGAACCTGCTTGCCAACGCAGGGGACAGGGCTTGGATCCCTCGTTCGGGAAGATCCTGCTTTCCTCGGAGCAACTGAGCCTGTGTGACACAACCACTGACCCCCACTCTACAGCCCGAGGGCTGTAACTACTGACCCTCTGGGCCGCAACGACTGCAGCACGCACACCCTACAGCCTGCGCTCTGCAACAAGAGCAGCCACGGCAAGGACAAGGCCCCTGCCACAGCCAAGAGCAGCCCCGCTCGGGCAGTCAGAAAATACCCAGGCAAGAGCAACGAAGACACAGCACAGCCAGAAATAAGCAATAACGAAGTGAGTAAAGTTACTTTTAAAAAGTGGTTGACATCATACACAGAGGATGATAATGCAATAGATTGGTACACATCTGTTAAAAATTGATTATTGAAAGATGCATAGAAATTATTACTGAAGACGTGAGGAAGCAGGTATCAGAATGCATACAGTAAAGATTGGATACCCGTTTCTCCCATGTGTCAACTTAACAGTGCTTTTATTCCTGTTCTCTTCCAATAATGAAGATGATAAAACATATTTTTATGAAGCCAATAAGTAAAGTTTTATGGTCTCAATATAAACAGTTTCTTGAATTAGAAAATATTATTTGATGGTTATGTGGGATGACTTAACCACTAATGGGTAGCTATCTTGATTAGATTTTTAAAAAAAGACTCAAGCAGAATGGTTAGAGAATGAGAAACCCTGCCCATGATTTATGGGTAAAGTGTTGAGCAAAGAAGTTGAAGCCAGAGGTAAAAGCACTGATGGTGTCACTGAGATACTTCCTCCTATAAAAACAAGACTCTTCTATTGTGACAGACTCTCCACAGCACTTTAGTTGAAATATGGAGTGGTCATGAAACTTACTTGTAACAGAGTTTCACTGTTTAACTCATAGTACAAACTTTAGAAGTACTGTGAAACTTAAACAGTTTCTCATTTTGCTTCTAATAAATTTGTGAATGTTTTCTAGGTCTTCAGATGGTATAGATGATGCATTCTTACAATTTGTAGATTTATATTTCTTCATTCCCCCTCAAATTTTGAATTGTTAGCAAAGTCTTGAGAAAGGGGAATTTTAATATATATATATGTATATATATGCTAAAATGCCACAGAGGATAGTGGCTGGCTTGACTTTTGCTGTATCACATGGCTACCAGAAAAAAAAAAAAAACAATCTAGTAAATATTTTAGAAAAAAAATAAAGTTCTCTATTTTATTAGGGTGATGCAATTTTTTAAGAGGCATAAAAATATCTCGCCCTATTTTTTTTTTTTAAAGCAACTTGGGTTTTATAGAGACCATTTTGAAAACAGAGGTTTGGAAGTGTCTTCATTTCTTTATTGCTTTCTTAAAAAAAAAAACGGTATCATAAATAAAGTCATATCTGCACACTTAAACATAGTTGGAATTAAAATGCATTCTGTTTAAAAATTATTAACATGAGGTGTTTCAGTGAGTTTTGAACCTATTTAGTTAAAAATGTAATAATGACCCACCTTCTAGAATTGCTTGATATCAATGAAGAAATGTACTACTCACATTTCAAGAAAAAAATCTTTGTCTAGTTAGTGAATGCAATTCAAATATTAAAACTGTGACTCCATGGGCAGCCTGGTGGCTCAGACAGTAAAAAAAATCTGCCTGCAATGCACGCGACCCTGGTTTGATCCCTGGGTAGGAGAGATCCCCTGGAGAAGAAAATGGCAACCTACTCCAGTATTCTTGCCGAGAGAATCCCATGGACAGAGAAGCCTGGTGGGTTTCAGTCCATGAGGTCACAAAGAATTGGACACGACTGAGCGACTTCACTTTCCTTTCTGTGACCACAACATGTATGCTAAAACATTCACCCAATCTGACCTCAATCTCCTTTTCTCCTCAAATGGTTGAATCCTCTGTCCTTCTCTTCAAGGTCACATTACAGAGCAACGGTTTCCCATCCCTAGTAGCTGCTGTGGCCCCAGCGGGATCAACTGAATTAGCCTGTCTAAAGGTAAAGCATGGGTACCTGTATTTACTGTTTCTTCCCAGTTGATTCTGAAGCACAGAGAACGTCTGGCTTAGTCTCTGGGCATAATCTCCAGAATCCCCAAGCATGCTCTGATCACCATCTTCTACTCTCAGATCAATCCGATTAGTAATCTCACTTGAATAATTCTTCAGCCTCTTCAGATCCTTCAATCCACTGACCCTCTCAACTTTCCATTGTTCGTGACTCTTCATGTTTGTGTTACCTCCTTATCCAATTTAGATTTCAAGCTTCCTCAACCCATGTGCTGAATTTTTCTTCTTCATAGCTTACAGGCAAACTCCCAAAAGGGGATGACTGTAGTTCACATCGTACTCTGTGATTGCCTCTGAAGTTAATCTCGGGCAGACAAAAATTCACATTCTTACCCACTGGTCTGAATTTAAACATAGTTGCCAAAACCATGGAATACTGGCAAGGGGAAAAAAATAAAGACAGAGAGATATGGAAATCTTTTAAAAATATACATTACTAGGTAAAAAGAAACCCAACACAACAATGACAAGGTCAGAGACCTAGAGAAGCATGACATTTAAACATCCCGGAAGAGAGCTTCAGAATGGAAGGATGGACAAAATGATCAAATTCTGGAAAAAAAAGAGAGAGAGAGAAATGGAGACCTATGTTTACACAAAACTCTGCACATTAAATTCTTACAGGAGTTGTAGTCATAACTGCCAGAAATTGGAGACATCTAAGTACCCTTCAAAGAGTAAATGCTCACACAGTGGGGTTTGTATACAATGAGCCCTACTGAGTGCTGGCAGGGACCGGCTATGCAAACACACAAGGACGTGGTGGATCTCAAAGGCATCATGCTGAACACAGGAAGCAAGTCTTGACAGTTCCCTCCTAAACTGTTCTCCTCCTGCAGCAAAGTCAAAAAGGCAGCTGCAGGAATGGACAGCAGCCCCACGGTGCCGGGAGAGAGGGGCCCAGCAGGGACTGATTATGAGGGAGAGTGCCAGGAACGTGAGGTGAGGAAGCCTTCGGAATCCTGGTTAGGGCAGTAGGCCCACTAATTTACCCATGGGTTAGATTCAACTCCATGTCAAAAAAAAAAAAAAAGCCAACGACAAACTGTAAGACCATTAAAAAAAATCGTGCTGAGAAAATGCATTCATTAAGGGTAAGACTTCATTATTCAGAACTTTAAGGAAATAGTGCAAAAGGTTTAGGAGAATCTAGGGCTGATGAAATATAACTTCCAATTATCTGTAATGTCTTTAAAAATCTTTTTAAAGCATTTATATTTTATTTGCAAAGAAGGATAGAAAATGTAGTAAATTTTTTAAACCAAAAAAAAAAAACAAACACTTAATAAGTCAGGGTATATTCCAAGTTACACGTATCTGGAGAGCAGCTGGGGTCCTGGGGCCCCTCAATCCTCGGGCCTGTTGGTCAGAGCAGCTCTTATTCCTGCTCTCCAGACCCCACTTCTATTATCCTGCCATCTCCCCCATGTGACTCAAGAGCAGTGAAATGATTCATACATTGGAGCCTTATGAAAGTCAGTTCTTATTTCACAGTATTCTGAGACACTTCTTATCTTCCTTCCTATCTTTTTCAAAAGGCTTTCTTTCCTCCTAAGAAGCTATTTCTCAAAACCAGATTTATTCCTGAAAGAATCCCTCTTCTCATTACCGATCTCATCTTAGCTGGCAAACTTCTGTTCTTTCCTTTGGCACGAAGGAGAGCTGAATCCATCTCAGACAATATTCTGGACACGGCAGCCTGCGGTCTTGGCATCCCATGTCATTTACCCTTGGTAAATGGTATACAGCTTCCAAACATCCCAGGCTTTGGGGTTCACTAACCGAGATGATGGTCAAGCATTTAGAACATTTAGGAGGAAAAAAAAAATCTCAAAATGTTTGGGAACTGAATCATTTTTTTTAAAAGACAAAGAATATATAATTTAATTCAAAGTAGAATTCGGCAAAGAAGGATTTTGTGTAAGTAAGGTTATATGTATAAAGAGACCCTGTACATTCTGTTTTCAACTGGAATATTTGAAATAAAGGGTTTCTGCATTCTACCACGAAGAACATAATCTGTCCTTGGGGCAAATTCCTGGATTTGTTTTGGCTTCCTTTTTCTGCAAAAGACCACTACAGAGGGTGCTTTTAAGTTATGGTGATTAAGGCAAGTCCCTATATATTGCTTTTTCAAATGCCCCAAATGGAGGCAAAGTTACAAATAAATACATTTCAGACTGAACTAGTTCTACTCACAATAGTGACTCTAATAAATAAATGGTAAAATTTTCAGTTCCTTATGACAGTATAAACAGATTTGCCTTATTTCTCTACCTGTCCCATACAAGTGTTCTGGTAACCTGATGGGCTTTCCTTCCGCAGATGGTTCAGAGACCCAGTTTCATTGCATCTTAGGACTTCACCAACCCCTGGGTTTTCAGTTCTCTCCTCCCAGCCAACAGAAGGAAAAGGCAGAGAGAAGTCATACTTCCTTCTGCACTGGCCAAGAAGGGACTTGGAACATGTCTACCCACATTGCATAGACTTCACCCTGAATTTGTCCTCTGTTTCCATCTGCGTGGGGGCCTGGGGAGTGCAGCCTCTGGCTCACAAATAAGTAACCATATGGCTGCACCACAAATGTTGTTCTTTTAGAGGTCGGCGCCATTGTGCAGTGCACCCCTTGGACATCTGTGCAGGGCGACCATGTGTTGTATCCAGTCTTTCGAAGTCAGGTTTCTTTCTACAAAAGCTGGTATTTAATACCAAAGGGAAAAAATGGGTTAATCCCAAGTGAGTTGCACCTCAGAGGAGAGGAGAGAGAAATTCTTCTCCCTCTGGGACCAGGGAAGCACGGGGGGCCTAGACTCTGGGACGGTGAGACATTTTAGAGATGCACTGAGACGGGGTCCTGGAGGCCAGCATGGAGGCAAGGGTTCTGAGATCAGGTGAGACCCGGCAGTTACAAGCAGCTTCCAGAAGGAGGTGTTAGTTGCTTAGTCGTGTCTGACTCTGGGATTCCATGGACTGTAGCCAGCAGGCTCCTCTGTTGGTCATTTTTCCTGTATTGCTTCTATTATCTCTAAGAATTTGGTCAAGTCTTGTAAAAGTTAGAACTTCTTCTTCTGGCTGTGAGGTGAGAAAATTGGGAAGAAGGCGCAAGTTGGGGTCACGTGAGCTGGTCGCCAGCAAAAATGCAACGATGCCCAGAGGGGCAGCAGTTGCCATCGCCAGGGCAGAGGCCACAGCACGGGGGCAAGGTGAGACGTCTGGAGCGGAAGAGCCCCCTGCATCCGGCTGTGGATGTGCCTGGGGCAGAGCCTGGAAAGCTGGGACACTGACTCCACCAAGCCCACGAGGAGTTTGGGTTTGGGTGATTTGGAATAAAAATGAAACGTGCTCATTCTATTGCCATGCGTAGGTGATCAAGATAAAACAGGGGTGCATACATATTATTTTTTAAATACTCTTAAACACGGTGAAATTTTTAAAAGTGACAACAAACCATCACATGAGAGTTTTGTTCTGGGTGAGAAATGAGAAAACAAGGTCCAAATACAGCGATCCATACATGTGCGTGTTAAGTCACTCTAGTCGTGTCTGACTCTGCAACTCTATGGACCGTACACCTCTAGGCTCCTCTGTCCACGGGAGTCTCCAGGCAAGACTACTGGAGTGGGTTGCCATGCCCTCCTCCGGGGGATCTTCCTGACCCAGGGGTTGAGCCCGCGTCTCCTGCAGCGGCAGGTGAGTCCTTTACCACTAGCACTGCCTGGGAAGCGCTGGTACACATGACACGTCGAGAAGAGGAAGCCGAGGCTCCCGTGGTGGTGAAGCACGCCCAGAGGGTGTGTGTAAACCCCGGCAGATGGTGAGGAAGGGCCGGCGCCCTTTCAGACTGAACATGGTCCTGACAGAGATGAGCAAACAAACGTAGCAACCCTTGTCTTTCCTCCTGGGTCTCTGTACCAGGAACAAAGGTCCTGCCCAGGGATTTCCCCAGAAAGGTCTGTCTCACTCTGTTCCAAGCTCTGTTGATTCACTTGGGGAACCTAATTCTAAATCCCAAGAAGTGAATCCACAAGACAACAGGGAAATGCGGACTTTTAGCTTCCAGTAGGGCTTACTCCCCATGACTCTGTTTCACAGGAAACTCAGCTCCATCCCGCATTTCTCAGCCTCCAAGGTCTTCGAACAATCACGTCTTCCACAGGAGGACACTGCCCACCAGGATAGCAGACAGCAGTCAGAATGTGCCTTTATGGCAGAAAATGAAGTGATGGGTATGATCTATGGCGGGTATTTCTCAATATGGCCCAGGGGAGATTTCACTTGTGCTACAAAGTAAAAAATAACAGCAATAACAGTCACCACTGTAATAGGACATTTTAGAGGGGCATTCTTTTAAAAGCTTCTAAAATGCTACTGGGAGAGTTTTATTGCTGCGCCAAGTCAGAACTCAACCATGTTTGAAAGCGAGGGGCCAGGGTGGGATGGCGGGGGGCCCGGGAGCGCCACAGGTCAGCCCTGGCTCCCCAGTCTCTCTCTGTTGGCAGTATCACCAACTGAGCTCACGGATGCCCCAAGGAGACACAAGGCACAGCCGGAGCTGTTCACAGCAATCTTACGATAAAAGCACTTTCTGTAATGAGAGGTTAAAGCTAAGACACCAGTGGGTACTGCCAGCTTCTCTTTACTTCCTCCAATTTCCTGTTGCTCTGGGTAGGAATGAAAATTGGATATCAAAGACAAGAACTAGAGTTATTCTGCTGGTTATTTCTCCTAAACATGAGGCTCCGAGGTCTTATAAGCAGGGGCAATTCTTCAGAAAGTATGGAAAGTTGGTTCTCAGAACGTCCTCCAAGCCTCAGCTTTTGCTCAACACATCTAATCACTAAAACATTCCTACTGAATGTTCCAGGACCCAAAATTGCAGCCAAACTACAAGATGGCTCTGTGGGGGGCATGCATATCTGCAGGGGGGAGACAGAGGTATATTGACTCTGACATAATCTGGGGTTTTCAGAGGTAAAAGCCTTAAAACTGTGTGAGCCACCTACAGAGAAAGCAGTTAGATCTAATTATAGCTCTTAATAGAGAGAATTGGCTGCTTTGAGAAAAGCAAGAATGTAGGTTAAGAGCACTGTAAATCTTGAGAGATTCATGCCATCACAGGCTTCTTAAGAGCGATGCCCTTGTGTAGTCCTTATTTAGATTTCTTACAACTATTCTTGCAGAGTCTTCTTGAAAGTGGATGGTTTACAAATTTCCAATGTATTTTCTGTATATCCCAACAGGCGTTTGGGTGACCTCTCTATCTTATAAAGGAGCAGATATTTTAGAGTTTGAAATAAGGCAAACAATCCCCAAAGCTGTTATTATAAATCTTCATCTTTTCCCAGTGCTTGTATCTACATATTATTAAAATAATGGCAATTTAGTGAAAAGCAAAGACATCACTTTGCTGACAAAGGCTCGCATAGTCAAAGCTATGGTATTTTTAGTAGTCATGTACAGATGTTAGAGTTGGACCATAAAGAAAGCTGAGCACCAAAAAAAACCAATGCTTTCAAACTGTGGTGCTGGAGGCGACCCTTGAGAGTCTCTTGGACTATAGGGAGATCAAACCAGTTCATCCTAAAGGAAATCAACCCTGAATATGCATTAAAAGGACTGATGCTGAAGCTGAAGCTCCAATACATTGGCCACCTGATGCAAAAATCCAACTCACTGGAAAAAACCCTGATTCTGGGAAAGACTGAAGACAAAAGGAGAAGGGGCAGCAGAGGATGAGATGGTTGGACGGCTTCACCAATTCAGTGGACGTGAACTTGGGCAAACTCCAAGAGACAGTGAAGGACAGGGAACCTGGCATACTGCAGGCCAAGGGGTTGCAAAGAGCTGGACACGCTTTAGTGACTGAACAACAGTTTAGTTAAATTGGTCATTTGTTAAAGGCTCTAGAGAACATATCTCATGAGAGATACCAACAACTTATTTTAAATGTGCTTAATAAAGAATTACTTCTATATTCCCCTTTTATAGTGTTAAATCAAAACCTGCTTTCAGTGTTTGGTCAAGCAAAGGTAGAGCGAGTCCCAATCATCAGGATTTTATGAGTAACTGGAAAGTCGAGCTCATATAAGATTGTATTATATGAACGCATCCATGATTGATTTAGCTAGTTAAAGCACAGAACTTATGAGATTTGGTCATTGGTTTAGAACCCCATGTCATCCACTTGGTTTTGTTCTCATTAGGAAGCAAAATATTGCATAGATCAGTGGTCCCCAAACTTTTTGGCATCAGAGACCACGTTTGTGGAAGACAGTTTTTCCATGGGCCCAGGGTGGGCAGAAGTGGGGGGTGGTTTGGGGATGATTCTCATAAGGAGCCGGCAGCCCACATCCCTTGTAAGCACAGTTCACAGTGGAGTTCATGCTGCTCTGAGAATCTAATCCCACCGCTGATCTGACAGGAGGTCAGGGGGTAATAAAAGTGATGGGGGGTGGCGGTAAATACCCTCCCTATCACCTCCTTCTGTGTGGTCCAGTTCCGAACAGACCACAGACCAGTACCTGTCCATGGTCTGGGAGTTGGGGACTCTGGCCATAGATGGAGTATGTGGATAACAAAGAGGATATAGTTTAAAAGAGATCCTGGGCTTAAACCTCATATACTGGCTGCATCCTCACATTATCTGTGTTTATGTGGAAGGAATGGGGGGTTTACTGTGTGTGTGACCATGGGCAAGTTGCTGATCTTACCTGAACGCCAGTTTCCATTTGTGAAACACATACTACCATCAGCAGGCTCTATGAGGACTAAATACTAAAATGTCTTTAACATACGGAGCTTGGGGCTCAGCAATAATAACTCAGCCAAAGTACGATTAGGGCCACGAGCATGACCGACCAGGGTCACAAGGCAAGTAAGCAACACTGGTTTGGAGTTTCAAAGGGGCCAGGTGGGTCTTTATGATTCTGCTACTGTGCTGATTCTAAGACTTGCTTGTGACACCTTGTGCCTTTCTCCTCAAAGAAAGAACCATGTGAGTTACCTCGGCATTGATAAACTCTCCAGCACGCTGCTTGGCACAAAGAACACCGTACATTATTTTTGAATAAACAAACATTGAGTCGAAAGCTATATTCATCGTGCAAGCTACTTGCATCCCAGCTCAGCCCAACACACTCCCGAGCTGATTGTCGTAAATGGAGGGGCTTTTACTCTGCTCAGACGGGAAGTTCCAAACCTTGGAGACACCTGTGACAAAACCCACGGTATTCCCCACTGCACAACTCACCCTGTAACCCCCTCCCCATCACCGGCCCCACCATCAGGCGGCTGGAAATCTTTGGGTGGCCACTGCCTCAGTGCTTCCCTACGTGGCCCCTCCCTTCAGCCAGTCACTGCTCCCATTCGACCCTTCCTACTTTACTACAACACTATGGTATTCTTCTAACTATCCTGGTTAGCTCTAATTCAGACTAGAAACGATAAAACATTCTTCTTCTTCAATCATAGCTGCAAGAACAACCATACTTTCTCAAAAATTTCAATAGAGTTCCACTTCTTTCTAAAGTGAAACCAACCCATCAGGACAGATCCCAAGCTGGCCTCAATATGGCACGTGCCTTCCCTTACAAGACTCACTGCTTACTTGGGCCTTGCTTGGAGGGGCTTCCCCGATGGCCCCAGTGGTTAAAGTATCTGCCTGCAACACAGGAGATACAGGAGACGTGGGTTCAGTTTCTGGGTTGGGATGATCTTCTGGAGGAGAAAATGGCAACCCACTCTTGTATTCTTGCCTGACAAATCCTACGGATAGAAGAGCCTGGTGGGCTACAGCCCTAAGGGTCACAAAGACTCGGACACGACTGAGCGTAAGCATGGCCTAGACAGGACCTGAACCATCTTAAAAACTTGCTTTATCCAAATCTTTCTTTGCTCACGCATTTCTCTGTACCTGGAACACGCGCTCCTCCATACCTTCACCCTTGAAATTCTTTCTGATTTTGCATTCCTGGTGAAATGACGCAATCTCCATGACACCTCTTGCAAATCAACTACTCACTGTTCTTAGAGATCTCTAATATGTGCCGGGAGGACGTCACTGTCAATGTCTAACTTGCTACATTGTCTTAATCATTTTCAAATTATTATTTACAAGCATTAAAATGGTAGGAATATTGGTGAAATGTGTCTTATTATTTATAACTCTATTCATTAATGCTGACATTGTTTTCTTCTGTCCTCAAAATTTAATGATGTGCTCATTACACTAAGTCTGATATGGTGAATTTGAAGCAACTCCAAGTTCTGAGGTAGAAACAGATGTTGTCTTGGATATTCACATCTCACTCTATGTATTCCATACAGCACTTACTTGGTGCTTTATAAAAATCTTTTTATTGATTTTTCTTACATTTGGTTGCCTTCATGAACAGGGGGAAGAAGTTTTAGTAAAAATATAGCTGAAAAGAATATGAGAGAAATGGTAATATAAACCCTCATGGTTAACAGCCACAGCAGGAAAATTCAAAATTAAATTCCAACCCTAGCTATTAAACACCTTGATCAAACCTCCCTCCAACATCACTGAGCCAGGCAATTTTTCTCTTTTTCCCCACTGATTCGGAGTCTGCAAGAGAGAGAGGCGAGTGGCTGGCAAAAGAAAATGAATACACTCTGTAACACTGGTCTCGGGGAGCTGGAGCTTGCTAATTGTGGCCTGACCTGCCTGCACTCTGAGGATATTAATAATGTTGAGAGCCTGCAACACAAAACTGCTACACTACCTGGAGACCCGCATCCTCAATTTAGCTCCTGGGGTTAATAAGATCGCCCAGCTAATCTCTCATTACGCTTTGCCCCGGCTGTAGTTAGCTGTGGTGCCTACTTGCGCCTCAATAAATATCTGTTAAGCAAATAAGGCGGAAGAGGATGAGATGGTTAGATAGCATCACCAACTCAACGGACATGAACTTGAGCAAACTCTGAGAGATAGTGGAGGTCCGGGAAGCCTGGGGTGCTGCAGTCTGTGGGGTTGCAAAGAGTCAGGCACGAACACCAACAAGCAGATAACTGAATAAGTAATTGCATGAATAAATGAATAAACAAACTAGGGAGCAGTGGGGACAAGGGACAGGGTCTGAGGGGAGGCTTTCTGAAGAGGCTGAGCACCGGAGGGCAAGCAAGAGCTTTCCAGAAGCAGGTGCTTGGAAGGCCCTTGAAGGGCATTTAGGCAGCTTCACTGATGCAAACTGAATGGGTACACCAAAGCGGCTGGAAAGCACTGGGTCAGGAGTAGGAAGGAAGATCCACTTAGCAGGCCTGAAGATTCCAGCGGAGACAAGCAGGTCAGGTATGATGAGATACAGCGATAGGTGAGGAATCACGCAGGACCGGATGGTTGGAGGGCATCACTGGCTCGATGGACACGAATTTCAGGAAGTTCTGGGAGCTGGTGATGGACAAGGAGGCCTGGCGTGCTGCAGTCCATGGGCTCGTAAAGAGCTGGACACGACTGAGCGACTGAACTGGACTGAACTATCTCATATGTAGCAACAGATAACTGCAACATGACATACAAAAATTATTCAGGGGGCTAATATATTCATATTTTCACAGGGCCAAGCCTTTACATAAGCTTTTATAAGATGGGGAATAATTTTTATTATTACATCTCTTGCCTTTCTGGTTCAAGGTTCACACTCCCCCCTGACCCCATATCTCAATTTTTGAGACTGCAATTAAATTTGGAACAACAGAAGAAAACTCCACTGGATCGATTTTCTGGTCATGTTTCCACACAATACAATGTTTGGAGAATTGATTGGAAATCTGTTATTGTTCTTGAAGGAGGGAACATTCAGCGTGCAATAGCGCTACCTACCTGGGAAATGTATGTGGGGGCAACCTCGCTCCTCCAGGCCAACTGGAGCAGAAAACAGCATGATCCCGACAGTCCAATCAACGGCAGACAATTCTATGTTTAGAGGATTCCCGGTCTGTCCATTTTTCTTCTCTACAGAGATGTTTGACATTATCACTGTTCTGAACCTTTGACCCAGGAAGAGGATAAACAGCTGCTAGCAGGGCCAATGGCGTGGCACCTCATAGTCTCTTCTTGTTGAGGCTGAAGTTAACGCATGCCGTGTTCGTTCCTACCTGCAGCATCCTAGAGCCCCAAAGCACGAGTCTCTTACTTAAATTTATAAGCGAGGAACACAATGAAGCGCCGTGCCGAAAGGGCAGCAGTTACTCCATGACCGTTCTCCCTGATCACCCCTCCTGCTCAGCTTCTCTTCTTCCTTTCCAGTTGTGCTATCGCCTTGTGTATGCATACGTTAAGTCTCCTCCTTCAGAATCCAAAGGTCTGAACCACGATTTTCCTGTGAAGAATTATCATCTCCATTTAGGCTCATTTTCTTTCTATAGGAGGAGAAGTATCTTTTACTGATATTGGAGAGCACAATAGTTTTCTGATTAGATTAACAAAGAAATGCAATTTAAAATGATAAATAATAGATTTAGATACTATATGTCAGTTCTTTAATTTTGCTTCCATACCACATTTTGGTTTAGAGAGTACATTTCCTCCTTTATTATAACTTATGGTATTCATGGCATATAAAATGTCTTCTGATTTTACAGGCAAAGATTTTCTCATCTGTTCTATCTTCAAGAGAATCAAGAACAGATTTGACTATTGAATTTTGAAAGACTGAATGTAACAAAACAAGCTAGAGCAAAAGCAAGTTTCCCACAGCGCAGCCAAGCTCCTGTAATTGACACTTTCCACCCTCTTATATATGACTCTCTTCCATTTAAAAGGAGTCTGGAAAATTAAAATACTGCAAATGAATCACAATGAGCAATCAGATTGTTTGGGTACGGTGAGTCCTCTGAACCACAAAAGTATTTTACTTGAAAAAAAATTGATGCTCTTGAAACTGAGTCAGGATATTAGGTAGAGAGGAAATGAGTCACAGGTTTTAGAAAACCATGAATGCACCACAGCCAATAATATTTTTTCGCTACTTCTGCAGACTGTGTCGCATTTTCACAGTATCACTTCATCTCCATTATTTGAGTGTGTACTTCACAGCAGCTTCCCAGGATGGATATGATCTTCATCAGGCGGATGAGGAAATAGAAGCACATGCCTTGTAATCATCACAGTCCTTGTTCCTCTAAAAGTGCAGCAGTTCAAGGAGGTGATGCATGTGATTAGGAAGTGAGTGGTCTCAAGGCTAAAGTTGTTGGAGTCTTTGCTGACAGCGGGACGTCAGCATCTTTTGAAATCAGGCAAAGCCATGTGGATAGATGGAACTTGCGAAATAACTGGGTGATTTTTTAGAAAGTTTTCACATTTCTGGATCCATAGTTAAAACATGGTTTAACTGGATGAGAATTTGGGAGATCCCTCTCACTACCCCCAGGCGTCCCTGGTGGCTCAGATGGTAAAGCGTCTGCCTGCAATGCGGGAGACCCGGGTTTGATCCCTGGGTTGGGAAGATGCCCTGGAGAAGGAAATGGCAATCCACTCCAGCACTCTTGCCTGGAAAATCCCATGGATGGAGGAGCCTAATAGGCTACAGTCCATGGGATCGCAAAGAGTTGGACACGACTGAGTGACTTCACTTCACTTCTCATTCCCCCCACCTTGGAACAATTTTAAGAGCACTGTGGCAACTGAGGCCCAATTTGTATTGAAGATTTTATACTTGTGGCTATTTCATAACTTGCATAGGAAGGAGGGTCTAGTGCAGGGACTAGGGAAAAAGTCTGCAACAGTTCAGATTATAATCTATGGCGGATCATGGGCTGAAGTCAAGGGCAACGAGGCTGGAAACTCTATGACTGTCCGCCTGCAGAGTCCCTTACTGGACACTGGCAGCTGGCCACGCAGCAGCCCTCGCCGCCTGCAGGCCAGGCCAGCATGGATGGGCTTCAACCAGCAGGCGTGTCAGTGCGGCCTCAGTGATAAATGTGAACAGGGAGGCCCTGGTGAGTCAGCCACAGATCTCCCAGGTTCCGCTGCAAATGAGAAACGTCTGAAAAACGTTTGCATAAATATATTTCCCATTGCCCAAAAATGAGGCCAGTGGAAGACACCGTTCAGTGCCTCCTCTGATTAGAATCACAGAATGGTGTTATATGAAACCACATCTATAAAAGTCATTATAAGACTTATGCCAATAGACGATGAATGCTCTTCCCCAATAACTGCACCTCAGGTCACTCTAGGGGAGCCTTGGGGAAAACCAAAAATAAGAGTCTTGTGCTTTTATCAAATATTCAAGGACCTTAGAAAGGTCCTTCGTAAGAGTCTTCGTAACTACTTCCTGGAGAAAGCTGTCCTTCTTTTGCCATCATAGCTGGGGTATGATGGGTCTTCCCATAAATGTTTTGATTTTTCAAGAAAGAAATCCAACCAACAGAGAACTGTGTTTTTCACTAGAAAGTAGGATTAAAGACAATGTTTATTATCTTATTTATGTATTTCCATATGCCATCATAGCATATGCTACCTTAACAAACAAGAAGTTATTCCTTAATGCCTTGCCCCTCTCATCAGCCTTTCCATGACATCACCTGGTTACCTTCAGTTAAGTCAGAATCAACAGCTATTTCCTGAACATACTGTGTCCATTTTTCTAACCGTTCATTCTTTTTTTCCAGTTATCTCCAAATATACCTTTAAGACATGTTATTTTCCTGGGATTGTACTCTGTGTGTATTGCGGGACTGAATATGATAGGCAAGTAATTACGAAAAAACATAGACAAAATATTTTAGGTGCATTCAGAAGAAGAAACAATTGAAAGTTGAAGCTATGAGGAAAGTCTTTCTGGAATTAGATTGGAAATAGATGGGACTTTAACTTGTTGAGATGGAAGTAAAAGTATGTCCAGTTTAGAAGGAGCTGTGGGGGCAGGATGCGGTGCCCTGAGATGAGAAACACCGGTCCAGACTCTGCTGCCACCGGGTGCATGAGCAAACTGGAGACAGAAATAACATGGAATAAACTGAATACTAAAAGTCAAAAGACAATTCAGATCAGCCGCTCAAGGAATAGAGACATGACAAATCTGATGAATTCAGAGAGAAGAAATGTTCCCCATCAGTAGTTACACTGAAGGATAAATGAAATAAGGCCGAGGGGGATAGATAAAGGTGAGAAAGAACATCAGCTCAGTTCAGCCTGCCACAGCTCTGTTCCTTGAGTGAATGAATTCTGGTCTGAATTGTCTCATGTTCCAATAATCGCATAATAAGATATTTCAAAAGTTCAGTGAAAAGACACCTCAGATTTTTCTGACAAGGTCCACATTTTAAGTCTCCCATTCTACCATCCCATTACTAACTTGTTTTTTTTTTTGTCTGTTATACAGAAACAATGGCATTCAGATAAATGATTACAATCAGTGGTGAGGATCTCATTTAAACAGAGAGGAGGATATAAGAACGAACATCCTTGTCTTAAAGCACACACTGAATGGTGAGGGTTTTCTTTACTGCATTTGGTAAATTCATCTTGGCCACAGGAAATATTCAATAACTTAATGCACTTAAACATAAGTAGGTATGACGGCAAAAGAAGGCAATTTTCCTCCAAGTAGCTGGCTAAGAAGACTCTGAGAAGGGATCTTTTGACCCTCCTGCTGCTGCTGTTTCGACGCTTCAGGTCAAGGCTGCAAGCCCAGGCTTGCCGGGGAGAGAGGGACCGGCTGGTAATGGGGCCGGCAGCCAGCCAGGTCGGCACATCACGTGATGAATCAGAGCAAGCAGCTCAGTCACCTGAAAATTCTTTTCTGAATATTGCTTTCTTTCCATTACAGGGGGCAAATTTTTCTACCTCTACTGCAGGGCAATATATAGAGAGCAGGCTTCTCCTTTGACTAGGGAAAATGGAATAAAAGGAGTTTCATAGAAAATCGATTACACATCCAAAATAATTGTATCTTTGGGAAGAGAATGGTTTAGACTCACTGGTGTGTGTGTGGGTGCACGTGTGCATGTGTGTACATGTGTATGCATGAGTGTGTGTGCGTGTACCGCATTGGTACTTGTCCTGCAGTATACGTGGGGAGCTGGTTGAGGATAGAGTTGGTTCCAGGGCAGGTGTGGTTTCAAAAACCTGCAGATGCTCAAGTTCCATGACCACCCCCCGTTTCTACAGTTCCGCATGTGAGCACTCACTCACACACACACACAGAGAAGGAGAGAGAGAGAGATTCTCTGAAGAACCTGGACTAGCAGACTCATACACTTAATAAAAGCTTGAATAGGATTCCATGTTGAAAGCATATCCCCTTCCAAAAATGTTGACAGCACTTCCTGAATTCTAGTCTGAGCATCAGGGAACTTCAGTGGTGGGGGGAGCGCTTGGGAGGTAGCAGGTCTCACATTGCTGTAGGTAGGAGACATCACAGGAGAGAGGCTGGGCCCTGCCCAAGCCCAGATCAAGAGCCTGTTCTTACATTCTGACTGCTCTTGGTCAGATGCTAAATACAATTTCCAGGAGCTTCTTTTGCTATTAATTTTGTGATTGATTTTAGAACCTTCTAGGGAATAATGTGAGTTATATTCAGTTTCTCTCTGAGGAGTGTAATTTTGTTTTTGTTCTTTTTTTTTTTTTTGCCTTTAGAGACTAAACTTTATTTCATTTTGCAGAGCATTATTTGTGCTGGTTCTTAAAGAATTTCAGTGGTTTAACAGAAACTTCACTGTGCTCTGACTAAATTTGGGGCAAAAGTTTCAATGGCTTTTCCACTACTTGGAAAAACAAAAAAGTAACAGAAGACAAATATTGGATGGATTGTTCATTGTTAAGGTAATTAATATATCTACTATACACACTGAAAAATCGTTTCTACAAAATAACCACAGTTGCAAATGCCTAATCTTTACAAATACAGACACGCAGTCTACATTTATACTGACATTTTGCTCACAATTTATATTTACTAAATCATTCCTCACCATAGAATTTATTGTCATATTTTCATCTTTACCTTGGTGCTTAAAACATGGTGCCGTTTTTATGTGTGTACACTGGAGATACAGGGAAGGACAATGGTAGGACAGACATAAACAGTCACGTGTAAGTGACAGGAAGTGTGAGTCAGGATGGTCTGTGAAGTTCTGTGTATTTGCTGAGGTTGAGAAGACGAAATAATGCTTTCATTTAGCACAGGTATAACTTTAAGAAGATAAAGGATTTTCTATGGAACTGAAACAGAAAACTCATCACTTGTGACATATGTGTGAAGAACAGTATTTAACCAATTTAGCTCTGAGTCACCAAGGGCCAGTGGAGCAAGTGAGAGTTTCAGGGACTGATCCCCGGGGGACAGACCACGCCTAGAGGATTCCTGTTCTGAGCGAATCCTCTGGATCCACCATCAGTATCTTGTTTGTGCAGCCCAAGTTGTCCAGTGCAAATTCTTTGCGTTCTCTCTCTCTCTCCTCCCACACTGTCAGTTACTTAGAGTGGAAGCCTGTCTTTCAATTATTCTAAAGCACCTCCCACTCTGACAAATAAACTGTATTCTGGAGACTGAATGAATTCTATTTGATGACAGAAGTGCAGGAAAATGGTATGAAATCATTTTGACAGGGGTTAAAAATATTTCTTTCTATAGTTTTACTGCATTCTTCTATCTCAAATGATTAAAAAAATCCAACCTTTTAATTTAAAAGCCAGATTTTTATGTAATTATCACAAAAATCAGTAGAGTTCTTTTCAAAGAAAGATGTAGCAGGTCTATAATTTGCACATATAAAATGTAGCATGATTGCAGGTGGTTTGGATCAGAACCCTTCCTAAGCTTTCGGGACCTGGGATGACTCTCATCTGCTGAAAAGAGTATGCACATTTTCCTCCCTAAAAGCAGGTTTTACATTGACCAGAGGAGATCCTGCCTCTGTGATAACACATTTCTATGCATGCATGCAAAGTCACTTCAGTCACGTCTGACTCTTTGTGACCCCACGGACTATAGTCCGTCAGGCTCCTTTGTCCATGGAAGTCTGAAGGCAAGTATACTGGAGTGGGTAGCCATTCCCTTCTCCAGAGGATCTTCCAGACTCAGGGACTGAACTTGCAACTCTTGTGTCTCCTGCATTGCAGGTGGATTCTTTACCAATAGTGACACCTGGGAAGCCCACACATTTCTATAGATACTCTGTAAAAGAGGGAACATATCATAACTACCAGGAGAGACAAGAAGCAAAACTACAAGAAAACAACAGAAGGGGAAAGACTAGAGATCTCTTCAGGAAAATAGAGAACATCAAGGGAGCATTTCACCCAAAGATGGACACAGTAAAGGCCAGAAATGACACAGCCCCAGCAGATGCTAAAGAGATCAAGCAGAGATGGAAAGAATACATGTACAGAGAAAGATCTTAATGAGCCAGATTACTATGATGATATGGCCAGCCACCCAGAGCCAGACATTCTGGAGCGTGAAATCAAATAGGCCTTAGAAATCACTGCTGTTAATAAAGCTAATGGATGAAATGGAATTCCAGTAGAGCTACTCAAATCCCTAGACAATGATGCCATCAAGGTGTTGCATCCAGTATGTCGGCAAATCTGGAAGACCCAGCAGTGGCCATAGGACTGGAAAAGGTCAACTGTCACCCCAGTTCCCAAGAAGAATAGTACTAAAGTACGTTCTGACCCTCAGACAATTGTACTCATCTCCCATGATAGTAAGGTCACGCTTAAAATCTTGCATGCTAGGCTTCAGCATTACGTGAACCAAGAACTTACAGTTGTCCAAACTGGGTTTAGAAAAGGCAGAGGAACCAGAGATTAAAGTGCTAACATTTGCTGGATCAGAAAGAAAGCAACGGAATTCCAGAAAAAATCTAAGTCTGTTTCACTGACTGGCCTAAAGCCTTTGACTATGTGGATCATAACAAACTGTGGAAAGCTCTTAAAGAGATGGGAATACCAGACCCTCTTATCTGTCTCCTGAGAAACATCTATGTGGGTCAAGAAGCAACAGATAGAACCCTGCATGGAACAACTGACTGGTTCAAGATCGAGAAAGGGGTACAGCAGGGCTGGCTTCCGTCACCCTGTTTGTTTAATGGATATACTGAGCTTAGCAGAATTGTTGGGCTGGATGAGTTATAAGCTGGAATCAAGATAGGTGGGAGAAACATCAGCAAACTCAGATATGTAAATGATACCACGCTAATGGCAGAAATGAAGAGGAACTAAAGAGCCTCTTCAGGAGGGTGAAAGAGGAGAGTAAAAGAGCTGGCTTAAAACTAAATATTAAAAAAACTAAGATCATGGCATCTGGCCCCATTACTGCATGGCAAATAGAAGGGGAAATGGTGGACAGATTTCCTCTTTCTGGATTCTAAATCACTGCAGATGGTGACTGCAGCCACGAAATCAGAAGGTGATTCCTTCTTGGCAAGAAAGCTATGACAAACCTAGAGAGTATGCTGAAAAGCAGAGACATTACTTTGCCAACAAAGGTCTGTATAGTTAGGCGATGGTTGTCCCAGTGGTCATGTATGGTTGTGAGAGCTGGACCATGAAGAAGGCAGAATGCCAAAGAATTGATGCCTTTGAACTAGGGTGCTGGAGAAGAATCCTAAAAGTCCCTTGGACTGCAAGGAGATCAAACCAGTCAATCTTAAGGGAAATCACCCCTGAATATTCACTGGAAGGACTGATGTTGAAGTTGAAGCTCTAGTAATTTGGTTATCTGATGTGACCAGCCGACTCATTGGAAAAGTCCCTAGTGATGGGAAAGATTGAGGGCAGGAGAAGAGGGCGTCAGAGGATGAGATGGCTGGATGGAATCACTGATGCAATGAACATGAACTTGGGCAAACTTTGGGAGATGGCGAGGGACAGGGAGGCCTGGTGCACTGCAGTCCACGGGGTCACAAAGAGTCAGACATGACTGGGCCACTGAACAACAACAATTATAATTACGTGGTAAGTGAATTTTAAAGTATGAATCAATGATTTAATGACTTTTATCATGGTTATATATGCAAATATTTACTGGGCAATATTGAGATATTTAAATAATTTTTTTCTGTACAGTAACAATATAGATCAGTAGTGTGAAAAGGAGCTATTTTCAGTGAAGAAATCAGTTCAGTTCATTTCAGTCACTCAGTTGGGTACGACTCTTTGTAACACCACGAACTGCAGCACTCCAGGCCTCCCTGTCCATCACCAACTCCCAGAGTTTACTCAAACTTATATCCACTGAGTCGGTGATGCCATCCAACCATCTCATCCTCTGTTGTCCCCTTCTCTTCCTGCCTTCAATCTTTCCCAGCATCAGGGTCTTTTCCAGTGAGTCAGTTCTTTGCATCAGGTGGCCAAAGGATTGGCATTTCAGCTTCAACATTAGTCCTTCCAAAGAATATTCAGGACTGTTTTCCTTTGGGATGGACTGGATGGATCTCCTTGCAGTGCAAGGGACTCTCAAGAGTCTTCTCCAACACCACAGTTCAAAAGCATCAATTCTTTGGCGCTCAGCTTTCTTTATATTCTAACTCTCACATCCATACATGACTACTGCAAAAACCATAGCTTTCACTAGATGGACCTTTGTTGGCAAAGTAATGTCTCTGCTTTTTAACATGCTGTCTAGGTTGGTCAAAACTTTTCTTCCAAGGAGCAAGCATCTTTTAATTTCATGGCTGCAGTCACCATCTACCAATAATATTTTACAAATATTCATGCAGCAGGAAAATCACATACTTGAAAGCAAATTTTATTGAACTCTAGTTGACTTACAGTATGAAATTTGTTTCAGGTGTACCACATAGTGATTTGATATTTTTGTAGGCTATATACCCGTCATGAAATAACTAAGTCACAGGGATATAATGTACAGCAGAGGAGATAGAGTCCATGATATAATAACTTGGTGTGGCGTGCAGTCTATAAATACCTACATATGTAAATACACTTTCTGAAATGGCAACCAACTCCAGCGTTCTTGCCTGGAGAATCCCAGGGGTGGGGGAGCCTGGTGGGCTGCCGTCTATGGGGTCGCACAGAGTCGGACATGACTGAAGTGACTTAGCAGCAGCAGCAGCAGCAGCAGTACCTCAAGAGAATATTTTGTTTGTGCCATTTTCTGAAGCAACCAGAAGATGAGAGGAGACAGGTACGGGCAGCCCTAGGGAAGAAGCCAGGACCCGTTACCCACAGGCCTGTCCCATCCTGTCCCATCCCACCTGGGCTGCCTGAGTGATGAGGAGGAGGAGTCGGGAATGACACCGCAGGCCCAGGCCCACAGGTGGGAACTGCAGCGAGACTGGGACCGACCACGGGACTTGTGTCAGTTTTTACTTTTTTAGTTTTTTATTTTTATAGTATCTACCGTGAAAAATGTTAGTCACTCAGTCCGACTCTTTGTGGCCCCATGGACTGTAGCTGACCAGGCTCTTCTGTCCATGGAATTCTCCAGGCAAGAATACCGGAGTGCGGTTCCCATCTCCAGGGGACCTTCCGAACCCAGGGATCAAATCCAGGTCTCCCGCATTGCAGGTGGATTCTTTACCAGCTGAGCCACAGGGGCAGCCCTGTAACAAGGCTTAAATCCCCTTCCTGCATTCCATACAAAAGGAAGTGGTGACACCAGGATTTTTCTTTTCTTAGCCATTTCTCTTTCTGAGTTGCTGTACCCAGCTAGGTATTTCACCTCTTGCAAGAGGTTCCTCTATCCGTTTCATGTCACCCAACCCTGGACAATGTCTCTCTGTTTTCCATGTATTTGAAATCTGCTATTCACAACAGTAAGGTAATATTGTTGGTGCAGGGAAATAAAGGAAGAGCAGCAAATAGACAGTATGGAAATACATATGTATCAATATTGGAATTTCGTATACAGTAACGATGTTGCTTCAAGTCAGTAGGAAATGAAGGATTTTCCCATAGACAGCACTGGAATAGATTTTTTAAAAAAACAGAGTTTAATTCCTATCTCCATTTCTTCTTGAAAAATGAAGTGAATGTAGATGAGACAAAATTCTAAATGTGGGGAAAAAAAATCAAAGCCCTGTAAGTATTACAAGAAACAATGGTTGAGTTTTCTAGTTTGGGAATAGCACAATCATTTCTCAGGCAGCACTAAGACCAGAAGCCATACAGAAGTAGACGAAAGTATCTGACTGCCAAGAAAAGTTTTTAAAAATTTCTATGGCAATAAAACAAATAAACAAAACCCCCAAAATACCTTCTGGTAGTCTGCTATACTGCAGGTTGGCAAAAATCCCCATGCCTTGCAGAAAGCTGCCCTAGCTTAGCTCCTTCCTCTTGACTCCGGGCAGGGCTTGTAACCTGTTCTAACCAACAGGATGTGAAGGACGTTTAAGATCAAAGCTTCTGCCTTTGCACTTTTGGACGCTATTGGCTGCCAAGTTAGACATCTGGCTACTTTGCAGGAAACTCTGGATTAAGAGGTCACATGGAGGGGTCCCGTGGAAAGGAGAGCCCCTTATGTCTATTTTTTGTGGAAAACCAAAACACCCAACTGGCCCGAGGGCTAAGGCCCCAGAACTAGGACCCTGGTCATGCCTTGGCAGCCAGCCGCCAGCCTCCCCGGCCTCACAGCTGAGAGCTGGATATCTGGATGAAAAAGACCCGAGAGCAGCCCTGACAGGCATCGTGCAGAGTCACACTGTTCTCCCCACGCCCCATTCATAGTCACGAGCCTCAGAATCCTGAGAAGTAAAATTAGTTTTCTGAGAGACATGGGATTATTTGTTACAAAGCAATCAGTAACTGGGACCCTCCAACAGTCAAACAGCAAACGGGGAAAGTACAAGCAATATGTGCTGCAAGGGACTAGTCTCTCAGATATACACAAAACTCTTAAAGTCAGTAAAAACAATGACAGATGACTCAGTAGAGAAATAAACAAAAGGACTGAAGAAGTAATTCAAAGGACCAAAATCTAAGTGGTCAATTATCTTCAGAGATGTTCAAGTTCGTTCTTATTTTTTAAAAAATGAAATGAAATTCCATTATTTGCCTGTTGGAGTGGAACATAGTTAAAAGCTTAGCAATAAACAAAGTGGGGGTGATACGGAGCCACTATTTTCATGCGCTACCTGCTGGAAGCAATTTATAATGTTTATAAAAATGCAGCTTATATATTATTTGACACAGCAATACAATCTCTAACAAGATGCTTTAGAAAACATTTCACTCAAGGATGCAAAGACATACGAAGTACTATGAACCGAATGAATGTCTGTTTTCCCAAATAGGACGCCCTCACCTCCACCGTGATGGCACTTGGATGGTGGGCCTTTGGGAAGCCATCGTTAGATGAAGTCGTGATGGTGGACTCCCGTGACGGCACGAGTGTCTTTTTAAGAAGAGGAAGCGAAACCTGAGCATTGCCTTTCTCTCTCTCTGTGCCACGAGAGGACAAAGGGAGAAGGTGGCCCTTTGCAACAAATTCCTGAGGGAGCTTTCAACAGAACTGCACCAGCCAGCACCTTGATCTTGGACTTCACAGCCTCTGTAACTGTGATGAGTGTATTTCTGTTGTTCAGGCCGCCCAGTTTATGGTATTTTATTGCGGCAACAAGAGCCAACTAAGGTAAGAACAGAGATGTTCATTAAGCACCTTTTACCATATCTTAAATGTTGGGCAGTTTCATACATCCATTCATAAGTACCTCACTTAAAAAATTACAGGACAGATATACAATATATTACTGCATAGCTATTTACGATAAGGTAGAATGTTATATACTGACTTAGGAGGGAATCTAGGCACTAATTTAAGTTGCAGATCAGAACAGACTGTGGGACACTATTTGTCAACTTTTATGAAAAAATACAAGTGCACACATATGGACATTTGCGTATATGGACACTTATTTAACATTTCAAAGTGGACACGAGAACCTACTGAGCTCTGAGGGCTGGGAGTACTGAGCTGGCAACATGGTGTGAGAAGACACAGAGACTAACTTTTCACTGTTAACACCCACCTATACATGTTAGCTTGTAACATGTAATTTTTATTAAAAAGGAAAGAAAAATAGTGAAATCTCAAAGGCCTTTGTGCAAAGAGCTCCACCGCCCCCAAGGTTAGAACACAGGAGGACTGCTGGCCTTCATCTGTACTTGGCTCATACATGTACAGAGGGTTGTGCTGGGTGACATGCAAACACCATGCCTCTCTCATCCATCAGCTGGAGCAGCATCAGCCTATGAGATGCTGATGTTTACTATCCCAGAGTTTATCTTACTATCCCAGAGTTGGCCACTACTGAAGCGACTTAGCAGGCTCGCACGGTTGTTAATGAAGGGCTTCCCAGGTGACACTAGTGGTAAAGAGTCCACTTGCTGGTGCAGGAGACACAGGAGACCTGGGTTCAATCGCTGGGCAAGGAAGATCCTCTAGGGAAGGAAACGGCAGCCCACTCTAGTAGGGTTTCTGGGATGGTAAGAAAAGCAGACTTTTGTCTGGGATAGTTAGAAAAGCACATTCCCCCGTTGACTCCCAAAGCCAAGACGTGGATGAGTGGCCGCAGGTTCCACTAACCAGCTGACAAGGCGTGCTGTACTCACCCTCCCCGCCAGACTCACCAATAACAACCCGCCTCGGGAGCGGTGAGGTCGTGGAGAAGCATTTAAGGAACCCTTGGCATTCTCAGCCCAGATTCTGCATTCAGATGGGAGGAAATGGACAGGTGTCCTTAACAACTGCTGTGCTTAGCTGCTCAGCTGTGTCCGACTCTCTGCGGTTTCATGAACTGTGGCCCACCAGGCTCCTCTGCCCGCGGGATTCTCCAGGCAAGAAGAATGGAGTGGGTTGCCATTTCCTTCTCTAGAGGATATTCTTTACCCAGTGATTGAAACCAGGTGTCTTGTATCTCCTGCATTGGCAGGCGGACTCTTTACCACTAGCGTCACCTGGGACGCCCTTCATTAACAATTGTGCGATCTTGTTAAGACACTTCAGTTCAGTTCAGTTCAGTTCAGTCGCTCAGTCGTGTCCGACTCTTTGCGACCCCATGAATTGCAGCACGCCAGGCCTCCCCGTCCATCACCATCTCCCGGCGTTCACTCAGACTCACGCCCATCGTGTCCATGATGCCATCCAGCCATCTCATCCTGGTCGTCCCCTTCTCCTCCTGCCCCCAATCCCTCCCAGCATCAGAGTCTTTTTCAATGAATCAACTCTTCGCATGAGGTGGCCAAACTTCAGTAGTGGCCAACTCTGTGCGACCCTATGGACTGCAGCCCACCAGGCTCCTCTTCCCTCGGGATTCTCCAGGCAAGAACACTGGAGTGGGGCGCTGTGCTCCAAGGGGCTTCCTGACCCAGGGATTGAACCCGCATCTCTTGTCTCCTGCACTGGCTGGCAGGTTCCTTACCAGATGAGTTTTCCTGAATCTGAAGGTTGTTTTCTGGGAAAATACCTTATTATTTGATGTTCAAACAGAATCATACCCACTCAAAGCTTCACTTAGATATGCTTGCTCCGATGTATTTTTAAGGGCTTGAAAACCTAAAAAGATTTTTAATTTTCTTATGAAAAAAACACAAGCCTTTCTATCAAAGTGTTTCTTAATATCTTTTGTGTCTTCACTTGTAAATGTGAGAAATGAATGATCTCCATTAGGTGTGTGTGACAGACCAAATCTAAAGCATGGATGGAGGCAAGCAGGCTTGAAAATCGTGTGGAACTGGAGCATTTTCATGCCCCACGCCAGGCCTGTGTCGAGCAGGCATGCTGATCGGCTTGTGGCTCTAGCAGGGAGGTGCGGATGCAGACGTGTGTGATCGCTGTGATAGTTCCATTTAGCATCCTTAATTTTGAAAACATGTTGATATATATGAATGACTAACTGGGAAATATCCAAATAGAATCAGTGTTGTGGCTCAAAAATAGCTATCAAGAGAGAGACAGAAAGAGAGAGAGTCACTTTAGATTGAATAACAAATGAGCATGAATCCACAGTGCAAATTGGAAGGCTGATCAAAGATGTGGAACCTGAGTTATGACTAACAACCACGTATAAAATTTATTTCCAACTATATCCACTAACAAAGAAAATAGCTGTACATCTGCTGAAAACAAAACAACAAAACAAAACATTATTCCATTTGGTTAGAAAGATAAAAGGCAGAAAAAAAGGAAAAGAATGGATACACCCAGTTGGAACTGTGAACAACTAAATGTCACAAAAGGCGTTAAGAACAGTAACATTTTTATAATTTCTGTAGGCTGTATTACGTATGAATGTCTGGGAATTTTTCAGGAAGAAAACTGAAGTCTATTTTGGTGTTTCAGGTTCCAGAGAGTCAAAGGGTTCTCTGAAAGGATTCTAGAGAAATGGGAGATTGCGAGAAAACTCAGGAGAATATCAAGGAGCTGGGGCTATTTATGAGACAGGAAAATCCGCAAGTAATGGAACGCGGACAATGGAGAGGAGTCTGAATGGCAGCATCACTCTGCAGGAATGCAGTGTGCCTTGCCAGTAGCTGGAGTTGTTGTTCAGTTGCTCAGCCATGTCCCACTGAAGCACCCCAGGCCTCTCTGTCCCTCAGTAACTAAGGGCCACAGCCAAATTGGAAAAAAAAAATAATAATAAAGCAGTAAATAAAATATAAAGCTTCTAGGTGGAAAAATGCTATCATGAATAGCTGATAAGATTATATTTGAACTTTGAAAAAGATGTCATGAGAAGGATGCAGGATAAAGCCAAGAAGAAAGGAGCTATCAGGCTGCTGCTATAGTTTGAGTTCTATCGGTATCTGCTCTTTCATTAGTCAAATTGGCCCCTTATTTACTATCCATTCCCTCTTTCTCACTATTTTCCTTTCTCTTTACTTCCTTTAAATTTCAACTTTATCTTTCTTTTCTATATTAAACCAATTTTATGAACATTAGCTTATGTTCTTTATTTTTAATTGTCTCATTTCTATTTCAAATTTACGTCATACGTTTTGGATTTTCCATTTTAAATTCCATAAAATTTAAGAAACATTTGGAGATGAATAATTGTGGTAGTGATGAGATTTTTATTTGATAGTTTCTTAGTATTTTGAGGTGGGAAAACAATAGGTTATAATGATTTCTTAACCGTCAATAAGACTGGGAAAAGTATATGGCCAAGTGAATAGATTTTTAGGATAGATGGCTTCAGAAAGTTTTTATGAAAATCTAAGAGATTCATGGCAACAGATTTTATAACACTTAGACACAATGGCCTAACACTACAGTAGCTGCAAATACTAAGCAATACTCAGAGTCTGAATACAATCAAACTCATTTTGATTGTAAACATTTTGTTTTCAATTTGCCTCCCACTGCACAGAAGTCATGTATCAGGTGATTCATTTTCACATTTGAACTTCCGTTAACCACAATGGGTGAAGGAACGCTAGATGCAGGGTTTGATGCTTATGTCACGCTGAGAAGAGAAGGGAGTAACATTTCAGCACGGGATGACCCATCTGATTTCCTTGACAGGTGCTAGTTCACTCTGATCTGTCCTTCACCATAATTTCATTGGTGGGAAGGACATACATATTTATAAGTGTGGAAGCACGCTGCTGTTGTTCTGTGTGTAACTTACAGTAACAAAGAATTCATTTAGATTTCCACAGGAGAAGTCCCAAGGTGACCTTGTAGTAGACAGCAGCCCCTACTGCGGAGGATTCCTAACACAGTAGAGCAAGACCACAGCACATTACGACGTGGGCTCCCGGGTAATCAACGCACATATTGACCACGGAAACAACAGCCTTGTGCAAAGCAGCGTCATTACTACAGTTTGATGATGAAAACCCTAGGGATCCCGGGAAGTATATTTGCCTGGAAAGCAGCTGATTAATCGAAGTTACTCGTGCTTTGTTAAAGAGTTACTGTTTCAATCATAATTAACAATAAATAGTTACTCATGGAAAGAATGCAGGGAAGACGCAGCTCAGCCCCTTGTGAGGTAGACGGCTTTTATGCCTTTTTAACCATGAATGATCAACAAATACATAACAGAACAGAGAACCAAATGAGAGGAAAATGATGATTTTTGAGCCAAAGGTTAGATTTAGCATCTCATTAGCTATGAAACAAACATACTGCAT
The DNA here is from genome assembly GCA_006410935.1 of Redunca redunca. Lineage (NCBI taxonomy): Eukaryota > Metazoa > Chordata > Mammalia > Artiodactyla > Bovidae > Redunca > Redunca redunca. The sequence continues at coordinate 57,001 of SJYQ01001966.1, forward strand.
TTTATACAAATATCTCTTAAGTGACATGACCCTGGTGCACCATTTTCGTATCGCATAAAATGCTTTCAAAGCTCTGTGGGGTGAATTCTAAGGGCATCTCAACGTCTATGTACACAGCAAACATTCTGGCAAACATCCTAGCAAAAATCACAAAAATGCATTGTGTGATTTAAAAAGTGCCATAATTAGGCAAAATATTTGAAAAGCTATTTTACTAATAAAGCCTGTATGACTGGATAATATGCACATGAAAAAGATGCTTAATAGGATGAGTAATTAGATAAAACAAAAATAAAACCATAAGAGACCACGGGGCTTCCTGAGTGGCTCAACGGTAAAGAAGCCGCCTGCGATACAGAGGATGCAGCGGCTTCGGTCCCTGGCTCAGGAAGGTCCCCTGGAGGCGGGCAGGGCAGCCCACTCCAGTGTTCTTGCCTGGAGAATCCCATGGACAGAGGAACCTGTGGGCTGCAGTCCATAGGGCTGCACAGAGTCGGGCATGAGTGAAACAAGCAAGCACGCACGCCAAGAGCTTACTACACGACCAATAAGCTGGCTAGAACAAAAGGGATTAAACATATCAAGCACTGGTGAGGGTATGGAGAAACTGGAACCCCTCCTGTCTGATGGGGATGTTAAATGTTACACAGGGAAAACATTTAAGTAATTTTTAAAAACGTTAAACACACATTACCACAGGACCCAGTGATTCCTCTCCAGGGTATCTAACGGAGAGAAGTAAAATCATTTATCTGCACAAACACTTGCATACAAATGCCCGCAGCTCAACTCATACTAATCTCAACTGGAAGCAACACAAATGTCCATCAGCTGGTGCGTAGATAAACCGAATGGGTATCATTCATTTAGTGGAGTTTTGCTTGCCATGAAGACAGACACAGGGGTTTACCTGGTGGTCCTGTGGATAAGACTCAGGCTTTCAGTGCCATGGATCCAGGTTCAATCCCTGGTTGGGAAACTAACATAAGCTGGGTGGTGCAGCAGAAGAAAAAAAAATAAAGGAAAAGGAAATACATGCTATGCAGCAACTCTGAAAAAAATCTCAAAATAATTATGCTGAGGGAAATCAACCAGACCAAAGATTACATACTGTATGATTCCATTTATATGCAATGTCTAGAAAGGCAAAACTCTACAAGCAGAGAACAAATCACTGACTGCCTGGAGCTTCAGGTGGGAGTGGGGATGTCTGAAATACACAGGAGGAAACTTTTGAGGCTGACGGAAGGAAGCATTCTGAAACCGGGCGTGAGGCTGCCTGCACACCGCTGCATATTTACTGTCTAACCTACACTTGCACTTGGCGATTTGCATGGTTTGTAAATTATACTCCAATAAAGCTATCGAAATGCATCAAGGCAGAAACAAGATTTGTGAAGTCTTGTACATGTTCACAATAGTAAAAAAAAAAAAAACTTACTGTAAAAATAAATAACTCTGTCATAATTACTCGTTAATAATGGCATTGCCTTTCTCCTGGAAAGGGTATCCTGAGACTTTCCTTCAGAAAACGAACACTATAGCTTGCTTCCCAGATGATTCAGAGGTAAAAAAATAAATACATAAAATAAAATCCACCTGCCAATGGCAGGAGACATGGGTTCAATCCCTGAAGACCCCCTGGAGGAGGGCATGCAACCCACTCCAGGAGGCTTGCCTGGGAAATCCCATGGACAGAGGAGCCTGGCAGGCTACAGTCTATGGGGGTCATAGAGAGTCAGACACCGCTGAGCGCACACATGCAGTTATGGTGAAAGGTTTCAGGGATTCCTTTCTATGGCCAGACCACTGTGCATGTCATGTTCCCAAACCACTGACAAGTCTTCACAAGTGCTCTGGGTACAGGGCCTATGATTTAAAAGGGGCAGTCAGTCAAATCCTCAGTTGGCCGGTCAACTATATGTATTAGCCATTCCAATGACCTCACTCAGCAAATGCTGAGGCTGGTAAGTGCCAGAGACACTTCCCATGGAACTGGACAACTTGATTAAAGAATAGCACCAGCATTTCAACAGCTTTGTAAGGAATGATGGTGATGCAAAGCAAGGGTTGAGAGATGAGATTCTCTTCCTTCCATAGCAAGGGTGGCAAGTGCAAATTTTTGTTTTTGTTTAAGTTTGTTTGGGGTAACTTAGCTCCCCGACAAGGGATCGAACCTGCACCCCTTGTATAGGAAGGCAAAGCCTTAAATGCTGAACTGCCAGAGAAGTATCTATGCACGAGTTTTCTATCGTTAATATGATCTTCTCCTTCATCCACTGAGGAAACGCATCATGAACATGTCCTACAGCTGTAGGGTGGCATTACTGATCTGCCAGAAAGTCTCCTGCTGGAAGCTTCATGAAACATCATCACCTGACCCACGATTAATTCTTAGAAAGAACACAAGTACTGCATGATGGGCTGACAGCTGAAATGAACACGGAGATAAGGCCCTTTGCACCACCGCTTGTGGAACAGCATTTCAATTACCTAGAGAAAGTGGGCTTTCAGGATGCTACAAGGCAGATGTCAGCCTCAAATGGTTAAATCTGAGAAACGTTGCCTGAATTTCTCATAAGCAATAAGAAATCCCACATCTATTTCAGATTCATGTTTAAAAAGCCCAGGAAATTAACAGTTACCTACAATAAGGCAAGTAACGCATTATTAACATTTTTTTGCCACTCAGGATTCAAACAAAAGAGACCCTAATAAACCCCACTGTTGTCAAAGGAAGGGCAAACTGGCAGCAGATCAACTGCCTCCAAAACCTGTATTTTCATCTTTTTTTCTAGTCATTCCCTGCTTATGCCATTCACATTAAGTCTGTGGTTCTAAAATAAAAGCTTTTCCTACCCCACCAATGTGCCCGCACCTCCAGTTACCTCGTTCAGAGTCTGTTTAGGTGTTGTCCACAGTTTGTCATACTTTGGCCGCCTGATGTGAAGAACTGACTCACTGGAAAAGACTCTGATGCAGGGAAAGATTGAAGGCAGGCATCCTCTGTCACCCCCTTCTCCTCCTGCCTTGATGGCATCACCAACGGGATGGACATGTGTTTGAGCAAGCTCCAGAAATTGGTGATAGACAGGGAAGCCTTGTGTGCTGTAGTCCACGAGGTCTCAAGGAGTAGGACACGGCTGAGTGACTGAACTGAGTTTTGCCATGGTGTGCAAGATCGATGTCTATCATTCCACCAAACTCATTTCTAGACTGCATTTGAAATCTTTGTGATAGTGACTAAGTCTAACTTATTTAGCTTTATAAGCCTAGTACTTAGCAAAGTGCCTGGCACATGGTAGGGTTTAATAAATACTTTTTGAATCAATGAATGAAGACCAGTAATTCGGAATTCAGAATGAATTTCACAACCTAATGTACAAAATAATTTTTCCAGACTAGGTTGGCAATTGATTTTTCAGGGAAAGCCCAGATAGGTTAAGTCATGCCTCAGGGCCTCAGAAACACCCTAACACCCAGGGAAAGTTATTTGCATGCAGTGTGAAACTTTGTGTGCTGATTTTCAAGCTGCTAAAAAAAAAAACCTTGAGGAAATTAATTCTGAGCAGTCAGTTTCTCACCATTTCCTCAGCATTAAATTCAATGTTAGATTTGTTTTTTAAACAAACTGAACAGGCAGGAAGTTGAGACAATCTACTTGGTACTCAAATAAAATAGCAAGAAGTCAGTGAAAGTGTAAACTGTGAAAGTGCCATGTGAGTAGAAGGGGGAAATCAGTCTTTCAAATATTGCCATGGGGAGCTCCTACAAACGGGACTCCAACTCAGCCTCTGGCAGTTCAAGAACATGCGTAGAATTTACTAGGCATCACTCTTGAGGTCAAGGGTCACTGGGGAAAATACTGTTTTGTTTTTCCCTAATGACACAAATCTGGGTTTGACAATGAAAGGTTTTCGCATTTGTCCTTGTGTAAAGCCTACTTGTACAGTGGTAGCGCTGCTGCTGGTTGAATCCCTCAGTCGTGCCGTGTCTGACTCTGGCAACGCCATGGGTTGTAGTCCATCAAGCTCCTCTGTCCGTGGGATTTCCAGGCAAGAAAGCTGGAACAGGTTGCCATTTCCTTCTCCAGCGGATCTTCCTGACCCAGGGATTGAACCCAGGTCTCCTGCATTTGCAGGCAGATTCTTTACCACTGAGCCACCAGGGAAGTCCCCACTTACATAGTAAAATTGTAAATGTGTATTCTGCACAAAATATATAAGACTTTACACAATGGGCTAAGATAAGATTATACCTCTAAAATTCAAACAGAAAAGCATGTCTTTGACTTTAGAGACATGTTGAAAAATCTTTTTAGAAACTCCTGTGCTGTGCTTAGCTGCTGTCATGTCCGACTCTTTGTGACCCCACGGGCTCCAGCCCACCAGGCTCCCCTGTCCATGGGATTCTCCAGGCAAGATTACTGGAGGGAGTTGCCATGCCCTCCTCCAGGGGATCTTTGCAACTCAGGGCCTGAACCCATGTCTCCTGCATTGCAGGCTGATTCTTTCCCATCTGAGCCAGCAGGAAATCCCTACATTAGGAACTCCTATATATATCCAAATTTGTATCTAAAGAAGAGTTATTTTATATGTATTAGTCTAGTCCAACTTGCAATAATATGCATTAAGAACATGATTAAAGTTCTTGACAAACTTCAGGTGTCCTCTCCAGATTTATAATACATGGTAAGAACATGAGAGTGTTAACACTACAGGGTCGCAAGAGCTGCCATTTCCTCTTCCAGGCCTGTGAGGAGGTATTGGCTAGAAAGACAAACTGTAGCCTGTGAAGTGATGCTAAAACAGGCCTGTGCTTACACACCGAAGACTGTGCAGGGCAAGACCACGGGGATTTTCCCGTTAGATGTCCTTGTAGCTGAGTGCACGCCTCACGCTTTTCACTTGACCTTCCCTTCGTGGCGTTGGATTGAGGTCTATCTCCACATGCAACTTATCCTCCAGGAGGTAGGGACCTGCTTTGGCTTTGCTCACCACCGACTCCCAGAACCTCCCCACGTGTTTCAGGGAAGCAGCAGTGCCTGAACACTCACTGAGTGCCCGAGGCAGGCCCTGTCCAGGCTGCTGCTACACTGAGTTCCCAGCACACGAAGCCTGTGTTCTCGGCCACTCCCCAGGGCCATGCAACCCCTTTCCAGGCTGCCCTCAATGCTCATCTCATGCTGTTTGCAAACTGGGGGACCACACTAGTTGGTGAGCTTGAGGTCCGGTTCCACTTTAGTTTTCATCCTGGGTGCGTGTGAAAGAACCAACTTTAAATTGAAACATACCAAGTTTCTTTGGACTCACTCTAAGTCCAGTGAGTGCTACAAGATGATATAACTGTCTTTCCATATCAGATGTTCAGATAAGCTCTGAGGCACTACAAAGAGTTCACACGGGATCAAAGCCTGGGAATCTACCAGCAGAAGCAAACAAATCGCATCTGTGAGAGAGGCGCTCCCATCTTTCATGCCTCCTTTGTAAAGACAATAATTCATATTTTGAAATATAAGGCTCTGACATATGAAAACAGTTAATTCTAAAACTGACCTGTCCTAGAATGACTAGTAGGCAGAGAATTAAAGCTTTCCATATATTGTGCAGGAAAAAGCTAATATATATGAAAATGGGGGAAAAAGGTACACTGTGTGTTAAACAGTAAGTGCTTCTTACACACTATTTCCTGGAATTCTAACAAGCAGTCTACAGAGGACGGTGTTATTTCAGCTTTAGCAGACGAATAAATGAAGGCTCCAAATGTAGTTAAGAAACTTGATAAAGGTCACATAGTTCCCCAGGGGCAGCACTGGACCCTGCTTATTTTTCAAAGCATCTCACCACCCCCAAGAGTTGAGATGGGGACTTTGGTATTTCTTAAAAACTCATCCTAGATGCATCGTGAGGAATGGGCTCAAAAAGTGGAACACAGAATTGCCGTGGAGAGAGAGAGAATGGAGGACTTTCTCAGTCATGTCTGACTCTCTGCGACCCCATGGATATGCAGTCCATGGAAGTCTCCAGGCCAGAATACTGGAGTGAGTAGCCGTTCCTTCCCCAGGGGATCTTCCCAACCCAGGGATCAAACCCAGGTTTCCCACACTGCAGGCGGATTCTTCACCAGCTGAGCCATAAGGTAAGTCCAAAAATACTGGAGTGGGTAGCCTATTCCTTCTCCAGGGCATCTTCCCGACCCAGGAACGGAACCGGGCTCTCCTGCAATGCAGGCGGACTGCCACATGATCCAGCAATTGGAATCCTATATAGTCCAAAGAAGTAAAACTGAGGACTCACACACACACCGTACACAACTGTTTACAACAACACTATTCATAACTGCCTAAGGTTTAAATAACTCAAAGATCTGTCACCAGAGGAATGGATAAACAAACTGTGGTGTGTGTTTCTGGGTGTGTGTGTGTACATAAAAGGAAGTACTGATACCCGGGACTGCATGGATAAAGCTGGCAACCAAGGCGGCAAAGTGGTAAAGAACGTGCCTGCCAGTGCAGGAGGCCTAGGAGACTTGGGTGCCTTCCCTGGGTTTAGACGATCCCCCGGAGGAGGGCACGGCAGCCCACTCCAGGATTCTTGCCTGGATAAGCCCATGGACAGGGAAGCCTCGAGGGCTACAGTTGGTCTAATCTGCCTACCTAGCAGAGATACTAAAATAATCTTCTGTGCTTTAGAATGACTTTATTATATCTTTGATTATTTAACAAAGAAAAGAAGTTTCAACACTGCCGAGCTCAGATTCTTTACAACTGCCTTGTCTGCTATGCTTGTATTCTAGATAACATGCTATTACTCAGCTAAGACAGAACTTTCTCACACATTCACAATCCTATCTTAACTTGGTAACCAGATCTCCTCTAACATTTTTTTTTTTAAATTTTATATTCTCCGAACTGGACACCAAATATGTAAAGAAAAATAAAAATCTTAGGGTATTTTTATGTCTAAAACTATTTCTGGGGTTTCCCCCAAACTCCTGTTTTGGGAGAAAAACACCAAAGTTTACTCTTTTCTCTTAGAAATAGATGCTAGAAACAAATCTGTTTAATGTATTATTATATAAACAGTCACATGAAAGGCACTGTCACATTTGAAGAAAAATTCAGCCTCTACATTATGGTTTTATGGGCAAATAGAAATATTTCAAAAATTATATGTCTTATGGAAAGTCCCTGGAGATTTCACAATGCCCTTTCTGTCTGCAATATGTTCCCACTATCAGGAAAACACACGTTATCAACTCATTGAGAGTAGGGAATTTCATTTGCTTCCATTTTGATAGTATTGGTTACAGTAAAGATAGCTTCCAAGTCTCTGCAATCTACAGAGAATTTCATTTCACTTTGAAACCTTCTGAAGGCCTCCTGTATGGTATAGAGCATAGAAAGTTTCTTCAACAAAGTAGAATCTCAGAGCTCTTTGGAATAGGACTATACCAGATATCGTCAACTACAACTGATGTTTCAAGTCACTCTTGGGTGTAAGTTTCTCAGCTGACAGTGCTTAGACAAATTTCAGATGTACCAGTAGACTGAGTCAGGATTTCAAGGATTCTTTTTTAAAAAAACAACTTTCATATATAACATACAGCAGTGTTAATTACATTAATCGTGTACATTATATCCTTGATACTTATTTACCTTGTAAATGAAAGTTTGTAACTTTTGCCCATCTTTGCCACCAAAAATAGTTTGTTATAATATTATTGGTATTTCCCATGCTATACATTTCACCCCTGTAACTCATTTATTTTGTATCTAGAAGCATGTACCTAGTAATTTCCATTACTTATGTCACTCAGACCCCTACAACCCTCCCTCTGGCAACCACCTGTTTGTTCTCTATATCTATGATTTTTTTGTATTGCATGTTTTCTCATTTGTTTTGTCCTTTAGATTCCACATCGAAGTGAACTCACATAGTATCTACCTTGGACTTTTTTACATAGCATAATATCCTCTAGGTCCATCCATGTTGTCACAAATGGCAAGATTTAATTCTTTTCAGCAATATATATATATATATAGCTGTTGTTTTAGTCACTGAGTTGTATCTGATTCTTTTCCAACCCCATGGACTGTGGCCTGTCAGGCTCCATATGTATATATCACATCTTTTATCCATTCATCTGACTATAGGCCCTTCGGTTGCTTCTGTATCTTGGCTATTGAAAATAATGCTGCAGTGAATATAGGGGTGTGTGTATGCTTTTGAATCAGTGTTTTTGTTTCTTTTAAAAAGTATTCAGAAGTGGAATAGCTGGATTATATGGTAGTTCTATTTTTAATTTTTTGAGGAAACTCCATACTGTTTTCCTTAGTGGTTGTTCCAATTTACATTCCCACTAACAGTATTTGAAGATTCCCTTTATTTCACATTCTTACAAAAACGTGTTACTTGTTGTTTGGACAACAGTCATTCTGACAGGTATCAGATGATATCTTACTATGCATATGATTTGCATTTCTCTGATGACGAATGACTTTGAGCATCTTTTCATGGACCTGTTTGCCATTTATATGTCTTCTTCGGAAAAATGTCTATTCAGGTTGCTATGCCCATTTTTTAATCAGATTGTTTATTTTTTTACAAATTTGAATTTTATGATTTCTTTGTATATTTTGGATATTAACCCTCTATCAGAAATATCATTTGCAAATATTTAGTAAACAGCCTATTTCATTTTGTTGGTAGTTTCCTTTGTTGCACAAAAGCTTTTTATTCTGATGTAATCCGATTGTTTATTTTTGCATTTGTTCCCCCTGCCTGAGGAAGCATATCTAAAAACATAAATATTGCTAAGACAAATGTCAAAGTATATTTTTCTCCCAAGAGTTTCATGATTTCAGGTCCTCAAAATTTTTAATCCAATTTTATTTTATTTTTGTAGATGATGTACAAATAGTCCAATTTTCTGTTTTACATGTAGCTGTCTCGGATTCCCAGTACAATTATATGAAGAGATATTTCCTTCACTGTATTGTTGCCTTCTTTGTCATAGATTAACTGGCCATAAAGTGCGGGTGTAGATTTCTCGGCTCTGTATTTGGTTCCTCTGATACATGCATATCTTCTTGTGTCAGCACCATACTGTTTTGTTGGCGGTAGCTTTGCAATGTAGTTTGAAAGCATGATATCAAAGAGCTTTATTCTTTCTCAACAATTGTTTTGGGTATTCAAGGTCTTTTGTGTTTACATACAAATTTTAGAATTATTTATTATAATTCTGTGGAAACGCCACTGGTGTTTTGATAGGAATGGATCTATGAATTGCCTTAGAGAGTATGGCCATTTTAACAACTTTAATTCTTCCAATCACTGAGTACAGTGTATCTCTCCACTTGATTGTGTCATCCTCTCTTTCCTTTATCAGTGTCTTATAGTTTCTTGAGTACAGGTCTTTCTAACGTCATCTTGGTTAGATTTATTCCTAAGTATTTCATTATTTTTGATGCAATTAGATGGAGTTGTTTTCTTAAATTCTCTTTCTAAAAGTTTGATGTTTTTTTGTGAAGAAAGACAACAGGTTTCTATATGTTGATTTTGTATACTGAAATTTTACCGAATTTAATTAGGGATATCTGTAGGATTTTCTACCAATAGCATTGTGTTATCATGGTATCATTCTATCTGCAAATAGAGACAGTTTTACTTCTTCTTTTCCAGTTTGGATTCCTTTTACTGGTTTTTCTTTTCTGGTTGCTATAGCTAGGACTTCCAATACTATATTGAGCAAGAGTTTCAAGACTGGTCATCCTTGTTTCGTTCCTAATCTTAGAGGAAATGCTTTTTGCTTTTCACCATTGAGAATGATATTAACTGTAGGTTTCTCATAACTGACTTTTATTATGCTGAGGTATGGACTTCCCTGGTAGCTCAGCTGGTGAAGAATCCACCTGCAATGTGAGAGACCTGGGTTCGATCCCTCGGTTGGGAAGATCCCTGAGAGAAGGGAATGGCAACCCACTCCAGTATTCCGGCCTGGAGAATTCCATAGACGTTATAGTCCATGGGGTCGCAAAGGGTCGGACACAAGTGAGCGACTTTCACAAGTTGAGGTATGTTTCCTATATCTCCACTTTGTTGAGAGTTTTTGTCATACATGAATGCTGAATTTTATCTAAACCATTTCTGCATTTACTGAGATGGTCACACTTTAGTTTACAGTGACTGGATTGCAAATATTGAAACAACTTTACATCACTGGATAAAGCCCACTTGATCATGATGTATGATCCTTTTAATGTATAGTTGAATTTGGTTTGCTAATATTCTATTGAGGATTTTTCCATCTATGTCCATCAGTGATAGTCTTCTTTTCTCTTCCGGTTCTTTTCTGGTGATATCTTTGTTTCTGGTGTTTGTGTGATGCTAGCCTCATACAAATAGCTCCTCTTCAATATTTAAAAATAGTTTGAGAAGGATAGGTATTAATTTTTTCTTTAAATGTTTTGTACATGTCGCCTGTGAATTCATCTGGTTCTGGATTTTGTTCATTGGGAGTTTTTCATTTATTGACTAATATCATTACTGGTAATTGGTTTGATTATATTTTGTATTTCTTCCTGATTCAGTCTTAGGAGAGTGTATGATTCTAGCAATTTATTTCTTTCAGGTTGCCCATTTTATTGGCATGTGATTCTTTGTATTTCTTATGATCCTTTGCATTTTGTGGTGTCAGTTGCAACTTTTCCTTTTTGGTTTCTGATTTTATTTGTTTTAGACATTTATCTTTTTTCCTTGATCAATCTAGCTAAAGGGTTTTCAATTTTGTTTATCTTTTCAAAGAACCAATTCTTACTTGATATTTTATATTTTTTGTCTCTATTTCTGCTCTGATCTTTATGACTTTTTCTTGAGTAACTTTGGGTTTTGTTTGTTTTTCTTTCTCTAATTCCTTTACGTATAAGTTCAGACTGTTTGAGATTTTGTTTCCTGAGGTAGGCTAGTCTTGCTATAAAATTTCCTTGAGAACTACTTTTGCTGTGACTCGTCTCAAGGTATTTTTAAAATTTCCTCTTTGATTTCCTTAGAGACTAACAGTTGCTTAGCAGCATACTGCTTAGTAATCACGTTTGTATTTTTTGTAGTTTTTGTTGTTGTTGTACATTTCTAATCTCACAGTGTTGAGATACTTAAATTTATTTTGCAGCCCAGCATCTCCTTGATAGCTCAGTTGGTAAAGAATCTGCCTACAATGTAGGAGACCCCAGTTTAATTCCTGGGTCAGGAAGATCTGCTGGAGAAGGGATAGGCTACCCATTCCAGTATTCTTGGGCTTCCCCTGTGGCTCAGCTGGTAAAGAATCTGCTTGCAATGTGGGAGACCTGGGTTTGATCCCTGAGTTAGGAAGATCCCCTGGGGAAGGAAAAGGTACCCACTCCAGTATTCTGGCCTGGAGAATCCCATGGACTGTACAGCTCATGGGGTCACAAAGCGTCGGACACGCCTGAGTGACTTGCCCTTTCATGTGCTCTGTCCTGGAGAATGTCACACGTGTACTTAAAAAGCTGTGTATTCTGCTGCTTTTGGATGGAATAATATATGTATCTACTAACCTCATCTGACACAACGTGTTGTTTAAGGCCAGTGTTTCCTTATTGCTTTTCTGTCTGCATAATCTGTTCGCTTTTGTAAGCAGTTGTTAAAGTCCCCACTTATTATTGCATTTACTTTACGTGTTTATGTGCGTCTATGTTGGGAGCATGTAAATTTACAATTGTCATGTCTTCTAGGTGAATTGATCCCTTTATCTTATGTAATGTCCTTCTTTTTCTCTTGTAACAATCTTTAAAGTCTTATTATCTTCTTCAAGTATGACATGCCGTCTTTATTTTTGTGTATATTTTCATGGAACACCTTCTTCCATCTTTTCCCTTGAGTTTGTGTGTGTCTTTAGATTTGAACTGAGTCTCATGTGGGCTTGGCATTTCGTTTGCTTGTTTTAATCCATTTTGCTACTCTGTGTGTTTTGGTTGGATCATTTAGTCCATTTACATTTACCATAATTATTGATAAGTATGTAATTATGGTCATTGTGTTAATTCTTTGGGGATTGTACCTCATTTTGTTCTTATGTTAATCTTTAGCTCTCTTCTGTTGTGATTTGTTGACTATTTTTATTGCTATGTTTTCGGTTCAGTTGCTCAGTCATGTCCGACTCTTTGAAACCCCATGGAACATGCCAGGCTTCCCTTCCATCACCAACTCCTGAGTTTGCTCAAACTCATGTCCATCGAGTCAGTGATGCCATCCAACCATCTCGTCCTCTGTCGTCCCTTTCTCCTCCTGCCTTTGATCCTTCCCAGCATCAGGGTCTTTTCTGATGAGTCAGTTCTTGCTACAGTCATTGCTATGTTTAGAGTCCTTCATTTTTTTATGTATGTATTTATTACAGAGTTTTAGTTTGTGATTACCATGAGGTACACATATACAATTATTTTAAGTTGATGATTTCTTAAGTTTGAATGCATTCTAAATACCCTTCATTAATTTAATAACATTAAATTAATGACTGACTGAAAGTTTTAGAACAAGAGAACATAGAGCCTAAATAATACCTAGGCTTTTGATAACAGATAATACGCTTTTTCATTCTCTGATGCTTAAGCNAAGAGAACATAAAGCCTAAATAATACCTAGGCTTTTGATAACAGATAATACGCTTTTTCATTCTCTGATGCTTAAGCAATTTATAGTTCCTACATTCCTTTGTTTCAGACACTTTATAGAAGAGTAATAAATTCATTAACTTAATTAGTTATCATCCCAGAATCTTAGAAAGAAGAGCCAGAAGGTACCTTTTCAGAAATTAGAATGTCTGCGTTACATGTGGCAGGAAAGGAGATAAATTCCTGCTTTTTACATCCTTGCAGTTGAAATGCAAGACTCACAAAGGCTCAGTTTCTGCCCGGTTAGCTCTTAGAGGCATTGCTGTATAACAAATCTTACTATGGTGTTCTTTTTCCCAGCTATATTAGCTTCTCCCTTTGCAGGCCACACAACTCATCCATAATACTCTGTTTCACCACACAGTATTATTCCTGAAAGGACAGAATTAACTGTATATAGACATTGACAGAGGGCCTAATGAAGAGATGAGATGTGGAAGAAAGGGCCTGGAAAAATAGATGAGTGTACAATTTTAGGAGAAGATAGAAATTGTTATTAATGGAACAAACCAACAGGCATTTTACTTTTGGTCTAAGTTTTTAGTTAAAACATTTTGTTTATAATATTTTAAGTAAAGCATAAGAGAGGGCTAGTGTTTATAGAGAAGAAAACAATGACATATGCTTATAAATTATAGACAATTTGAAATATGACCCTGGAGCTATCAAAATTACTGGAACATATTTGTAGTCCTTAAAATTACAGATTATTTTTCCTTACTGGTGAACAATAGGGATCTCTGGGGAAAGGTAGAGCATTTTCCTGCTGCTTCCACTAAAAAATTCATCTGAACCAAAGGCATTTAAAATTACTCCATTCAACAAGCCTTTGTTCTGAGATGCTTCCTTTTCTTCCAATTCAAATATAGTGCATTACATTGGAATTGCAAATTGATCTCATTGTAGTTACTCAAAATGTAAAAACTCAAGAGATTTGATCAAGAAATATGAACACCTTCACAAAACAAAGTAAATGAGAAAAGATGGTGGATATCATTTATTTGGAAACTTTAAGGTGGAAATCGCAATCTAAAATAAGGACAAATAAATTTATATTGAAGATCAGTAATAAAAATACAGCAAATATATTTTATATACACACATAAAATGGCTGGAGTACCCACAGATAGGCATTTTGAGGCAAAATTTAAATTAGACATTTGCAAGGATAATGATTAGCAAGGATTTTTGTCTTTTCCCACGATATATTCAGGGAAGACAAAAACTCTTTATTCTTACCTCAGTTGCAAATGGTACTTTTAACCACAGGAATGCTACTTACTTCTAGAATCAGCTAAAATGCCATCAAACTTTTCATTTTAATGCCTTCTTAAGCTAAAAAGTACTTTAATTTAGCTTTAAGGTATTTTATGCTTATTAACCTCAACAGTGAACTTGGAAGATTTTCCATTAAATCTGCTGTCCATCAGCCTATTTTAGATATATTACAATTCTCCTGCCAATATCTTGTCTCCTTTATGAAGGTGGCAGGAGGTAGATGATGATTCGATCAAATTAGAAAAAGACATGAAGGAATCACAAAACTCTATTTGATATCATTCAACAAACCCTATTGACATATTTTGTGCTAAACATTGTGCTAGTAGAGGAGGAAAATGACATTATTTGTCATGCATTTTATTTTTATTCAGTTTTGATTTTGCAAATGCACAAATGAATAAGTTGATTTTAGATATGTCAAGTTATATCTGGTTAGTATATTTTGAAGAATATAATAATGTCATGTCATTTCACAAAATGACCATTTTCTACCTTTAAAGAGTTTTTCAGTAGGTAAAAGTTGAAACAAGCCAAATTTCTCAGACTGCACTGAAATGAAAGCCGTATGTATTATTGAGACTTAACAACACCTTCTGTGATCTTGTTTCATACTATCCATAATCTCTATTTTGATATAACATCAAGATCCCATCCCTGCTGTTTAGTTGCCCAGTTGTTGCCAGCTCTTTGCGAGCCCCTATAGGCTCTTTTGTCCATGGGATCTCCCAGACAAGAATACTAGAGTGGGTAGCATTCCCTTCTCCAGGGGACCTTCACAACCCAGGGATCAAACCCTGGTCTCCTGCACTGCAGGCAGACTCTTTACCTTCTAAGCCATCAGGGAAGACAAAACTCTGCAGCTGGAGGCTTAAGGCATCAGAGAACTTAACAAAGTGCTGGGGGAGGATTTACCAGGATAACCAGCAGGACTATGTGGATTCCAGACCTTCCACCCCACCTCCCTGCAAGCCCCAGCACATTCTAGATGCTGAACACAGAGTAGCTGCTGTCTTTGTCTTCGCTCTAGTCATCATTTCCTTTCCATTCTTCGTCCTTCTTGGGGGCATCACAGACTCATCAGTTTGGTCCTGACTCCTCTCTGCCTTCCTCTGCTATACTCCCTGCACCTTGAACTGTCATTTCCCCTTGAGCCTTTCATCAGTGTAGACTGAATCTCTTTCTTAGTCCCAAGGACAGTAAAACTTGGGGCCAAGTCTCATAAGAAGGATATCATTGAACGGTCTGAATATAAGAAGAAAGGGTCTCTCTAAAGTAGCCACTTTAAGAGCTGGATCCGTATAAAGCAAACACCAAGAGGTCACAAGGTTGATTTCATGATAGCTAAGAAGATAATGTTAGATGAAAATAACCCTTTTTCTCAGCTTGGCAGAGACTTTAATGAGTTAACTTTTGCTGGATTGCGGTGACCTATTTATTTAATGTTATAAAGAATATAGAATACATGCTGTATTTACAAACTTCAAAGGAAATTAGTTATTTGCATTTTTATCTGTAGGAGAGGAGAGAAACACGCTCCCTTTTTGACCTTTTATCCTCAAGTTATATATGAAGAAGATTAAATTTGTCTGTATTGTCAGTGTAATCCATTTCGATTTGAGAATCATAACAGTGGAAAATATCAAGATTGACTTTAAAGCCCACTGAATGTAAATAACTTTTTAAAATATTGGATAAGAAGCTGAAACGGGGAGAGGAAGTCTTAGTTATTAGAGGTCCAATCAGAAGATATTTTTCAAATAAAAATCAAACATAATGGGTATCCTATTACTTGAATACAGAAATTAAATTTTTTTTTCGCTTTTTCTAGCATGGTGAGAAGAAAACTGAGTTATCATTAAAGCCTTGCATCGTAGTCTACTCAAGGATAGATCACATAGCTTAAGTAAGCAAAGGTGCCCAGACATGAAATGCACAAGGGATAAACTGACATACAAACTCCCACTTTTCCTGCTCAATTCCAGTGATGTTTCTAGGTATCATGGTCACTGGTTGAAGAGGTACAAGAATACAGCTTGAAAGACAAGGTCAAGCATCAGAGAAAACTGATTCCCAAGGAGGAATAAGCCACGGGCAAAAGACCATGACTTGTCCGAGTTCTCACAGGCACTAAAAGCCACAGTCTCAACGCAAAGCTGATCCCGACCCCGCACGTGCAGGGTTTTCTATAATACGAGAGCATGAGAGAACCCAAGGAGCGCACACGTAGGAACTACTTAGAAACGTTTCAGGCTCCCTTTCACTCTGAAGAGTCAAAGGTCACACGGTAAATGTCTAACAGCTGGTTCTCTGAGGGTTAAGAAGGTCTGATTTGTAGCATTTGCTGATTCCTGTGGTGGAAACACTTCTATGTGGTCAAGTTCAAGCTACCAACCCAGAGCTCCTGGGCCAAAGTTGGGCAGCCTGCTTTCCTATGGTGTCTCCGCGACCTCAATGTTGTAGGTAAACAGGACTTCTAGAACAAAAAAACAGCAAAGTGTAGTAAGATGATTACTACATGATGGGTTTGGAGTACTTATTATCTTTTAAAAAGCATCACTGACTAAATTATAAGTTTTGAAAGTAACTGTGTTTAACAACAGGCTTATGAAATTACTGAAAATTTGATGATTGATCCTCTCTGGCCAGTAGGCCAGCCCCAGGGCATCACTGCTCTGCACCCCTTGTAGCTTGCCCCGCGCTGATAAAGGCCTAGGTTCTCATCTGAAGTAGAAACCCACACGTCATCACTGATGTCTTCATCATCATCAGTAACATCACAACGACAGGATTCAAGAAGACCTGCTTTGAGAAGTCTCATCGGGTGCTCACAGGGCTTCCCAATCAGAAACACTCAACAGTGAATCACCCGCTACTCTCTCCAGCTCTTAATCCTATTTGAACTTGAGCTCCTCAAGTTCTCCCCTAATTTTTCATTGAAGGATCCTTCACTTCCTCAAAGTTCACTGAGTGCATTTACCATCAGGGTCCTTTCAGATTCTTCAGAGATTGAGTTTCTACCTTGTGGGCAAATTTCATGTTGAGCTGATAACATGCTAGTCTCTTTCTATAGGAGCCTTTACTCAGGTTCAGGGAAGCCAGAACTACAAGTAGCAGCACTTTTCCTGATTCATAATATTTCTGTAGCTATATTCCAACTGTTCAGTAGCTTGAATATAATTCTTGCTGCTGCTGCTACTGCTGCAAAGTCACTTCAGTTGTGTCCAACTCTGTGCGACCCCATAGACGGCAGCCCACCAGGCTCCCCCGTCCCTGGAACTCTCCAGGCAAGAACACTGGAGTGGGTTGCCATTTCCTTCTCCAATATAATTCTTACTCGTTAGTAAATTATGATGCAGTCCTTACGGCTCTTTAAAAGAATTATCGTCTCAGTTTAAGCTAGGTATAACCTCAAAAAAGCTGCCTGGATTCCTGCTCAAGGTGTATCAGAATGCTTTCTCTGAATTCAAACAATCATCTTCCAGCTGGTTTTCCTCCTTCTGTTCTCCAGCCTCTCTGCAATATCACCAGGCAGATAAATTTATCTAAAGACCAGCTGAGAAAAACTGCAAACCTTCGATAGCTTCCATTACACACAACTCCAATAGTTTAGCCACCTGAGGCGAAGAGCCAACTCATTAGTAAAGACGCTGCTGCTGGGAAAGATGGAAGGCAAAAGGAGCAGGGGGTGACAGAGGATGAGATGGTGGGATGGCATCACCAACGCAACGAACATGAGTTTGAGTAAGCTCTGCGAGATCATGAAGGTCAGGGTAGCCTAGCATGCTGCAATCCATGGGGTTGCAACACAACTTAGCAACTGAACAACAGCAAAAGCTCCTGATATTGCATCCAAAGCTTTCCATTCTCAACATTAACCCATCCTTCTTTTGATTTTCAGTTTCTCTCTAGCGTACACCAACTTCCAGCCAAATCATAAATATATCCTGTTTCCATTGCTTTGCTAATGCTTATAATATTCCTTTCTCTACCTCCACCCATCACAGTCCTACCCGGACTCGAAGGTTCAGTTCAAATTTCACCTCCACTGTGAAGCCAGGAATGATGGGATCCCTCTACCAGAGGATCAAAGAAATGTTTGTACACGCATCTGTCACACTCAACGGTCTAAGATCCTGGAGTGACTGGGCCTTTTGTTATCAGTTCTGAATGTCCCACTGTCTAGCCAAGTCCCTAGAAACAATTTTTTAAATTTCTATGTATTTTCCCTTCCATCAGTTCCATAGGATGAAGAGAAATGTCTTAGGGTAAAGACTGAGTTTTATTATTTTTCTTTCCCTTACAGTACTTAGGATTCAATAAGTAGAAATTCTCAAGTTTTTTGTTTTTCCTCAAAATACAAGTAGGGATTTTTGTCTAGCTTGGAGTCTCCTAAATAATCTCAATATTTCAATAAGAGATAGCAGCTTGGTATAAATGGAACACCCTTGAAGTGTAGAAATGAGGGATCTTGTTTATCAACAGTGTCCCACAGAGGCGTTTTTAATCTAGTTACCAAAGTGGCATATTAGGCAAAATTATATCTTGGTCTAGAATCATAAAGAGATGAGAATAAATAAAAACACGCGTGTGTGCCCACACACACACACACACACTTAGTACTAAAGAAACAGATCCACACCTGTCCTGACCCTACAGTATTTGAAAATGTTTACACTTCAGGGCATTAACGGTGACACTGCTAAGGCATCTGCATAGTGAGTTGCTCTGAATCTGCTGGCCGATTTGACACCATCTGCCCCTTCTGCTGCTGCTGCTGCTAAGTCTCTTCAGTCGTGTCCGACTCTGTGCGACCTCATCCATAGACGGCAGCCCACCAGGCTCCGTCGTCCCTGGGATTCTCCAGGCAAGAACACTGGAGTGGGTTGCCATTTCCTTCTCCAATCTAAGAGTCACCAAAACTCACACCAGTCTGTTCAGAGTGATGCTAGAACTTAGTTCTACGGCTTAGAAAATCTATTGCTAGTTATCTGTTCTTCAGAAACACTTGCAAGTCTTGTAAATACACATGTACACTGTTGTTTGGAGAAGAAAAATAAGCAAGCAATCTTCATGTTTACAAATAGAGAAAAGTTAAAAAAATTATAGTACAGTGGCATATTCTACAGCCTTGAGAAAGAGCGAGGTATGACAATGGGTCCTAGCTTCAAAGGCTGTCCATGATCAACTGTTAAGTGTAAAAAAAACATGCTGTGAAAGAAGGAAAAAACTTCAAATTGTTGCATGCTATGTATGGATGATCTCATTTCTGAGTGATCCTGCCTGTGTGAGCTCACCTGTATTTATGAACATGCATACATGTACCCATGCGTACATCTGAATGTACATCTGTACCTGCATGCACTCATACACGTATATACATATGAATGTGAATGTATACATATGCTTCTACGTGAAAATATATAAATTGCATATATACAAATTTTATACTTATTTAATCTTAGATTAAAAAGTGTGGAAAGATTCAGAAAATAGTTAAAATAATTACCTCTTGTGGTGGGCTTAATGGAGGGAAGTGTGAGTTGTTACTCTATTCACTTATATACCAAGCAAATGTTGTATGAGTTCAAAACTGTGGTATCTATTTTCATTTGGGGGTCTGGCCCCCTACGTTATGAACTGAACTTGCAATGGAGCTAAAGCCTTTTCCTAGTAATGGCCACTCTTCTTACAGGGTCCTGAGACTCTGTGGTTTCAAATGGTCTCCATCAGGGTGTGAGATGTAATCCTTTGAAGCGACGGCCCCTGAGATCTTGGTGGGCAGAGCAGCAGCGTGCCCAGCCAACTCACACCTTGCCCTCACACCTGTCTGGGCCCGGAGGCCCACGGTGACAAGCACTGGAGTCACACTGTGCCTTAAAGCCTTGTCCATCCTTATTTCCTTGAACCAGTTTTGGAGAAAAGATGTGCATGGGACACTAACAAAATGCTCAGACGTATTGACTCAGACGTTCAGCATGGAAGCAGACCTTGTATTCATATGTGAAACTGGCCACTACAACGGACTTACAAAATGAGAAGAAAGTTCACTTTTGCTGAAACAGAGAGCTATATCGCATGGTCACTCAACTTTCAAAGGGTACTTCTCACATCAAAAGATGATTCCACATAGACTTCATTTTTATTTTTTAACTTTTATTTAATATTATTTTTAATTGAAGGATAATTATGTTACAATAATGTGATTCAGCCATGCTGCTGCTAAGTCGCTTCAGTCGTGTCTGACTCTGCGACCCCATAGACAGCAGCCCACCAGGCTCCCCCATCCCTGGGCTTCTCTAGGCAAGAATACTGGAGTGGGTTGCCATTTCCTTCTCCAATGCATGAAAGTGAAAAGTCAAAGTGAAGTCGCTCAATCGTGTCCAACTCTTAGCGACCCCATGGACTGCAGCCTACCAGGTTCCTCCATCCATGGGATTTTCCAGGCAAGAGTACTGGAGTGGGGTGCCATTGCCTTTTCTGATTCAGCCATAGGTATAATATTCCCTCTTTAAACTCCCTCTCATGTCCCTCCCTATTCCACCCCTCTAGGTTGTCAGAGCACCAGCTTTGGGTTCCCTGTGTCATATAGCTAGACTTTTTAAATGAGCTGCCTTAATACATTTTTAAGATGTACTCTGATTTACAAATATTTAACTTTTACTCACACACTCAACAATATCTAATATACACCACATACACCTTCTGCTCAAATTGGAGCTTGAAATCAAACTGGAGGCACACTCTCCTCTGCCAGCCTCTGAGAGCATATTTTGGGCTGAGAATATCTATTTTCTGTTTTCCTACCATACATCACAGGATGTGGTTTCAATAACAGCTCTTACCAACTATTTTTGATATTCATTCTGGGCTCATTCATTCATTCAGGAGATATTTATTAAATTCCTCCTTCCTTCTACTCACTCTTGCTAAGTGCTGGGGTACAAGTGTGAACGTAAGAGACACAGTTCAGATTTGCTGAGAGCAAGGACAGCAGCTCCATGGTGCCATAAGGGAATGTAGAATATGAATCATATGATGATACGCGGAGGAAGAGGAAGGAAGAAGGTGAGGCGTCTGGTGGCAGGGTGTAGGCATTACAGAGGCAGAGGACTCGGTGGGCTTCTCTGTGGAAGGGATGTGCAAGCAGAGACCTGAGCACTGGGTGGGAGTCCACTGCACGAAGGGTCACCTGTGGTTCTTCTGGCAATGGGATGTGCAAAGGCCCTGAGGCACAGAAGGGTTCAGACCAGGTCTGGGAGTGGGAATAAAGTGTACCCGTGTCTGGAGTGCAGAGGAAGACTGCGTGGAGAGGAGCTACATGTGCCCGGGTGCTCGTCAGGAAATACATGTCTGTGAGAGGCTTTCGCAGCAAGGCTGACATTTCAGCTCAGATCTCTCTGACAGTTACTTCACATTCAGCACATCAGCCTCTAATTATCTGTATATGTTCTTCTATAACATTAAAAAGTCACATCAAATTCCTTGGAAGCTTGCCCCAGGATGTCAACAGAAGGGCAGCTCTCTAATTCCACCCAGTAGGCTGAGAGATGGAAGGGGATAGAGTAGAGAGGAGAGTCATGGGCAGAAGAGGACTTGATGGAAACTTCAGACTGCTTGGGGAACACAGTTTGGGATGAATGTTTTCAGCTGGGTGCATCTGTGTAGAGTGTAACCTGCTCAGTGGAGAAGTCCTGCTCCCCACACGCCTAGCCACAGCCATCAGAATAATCTTCCTAAAACATAAAACTGGCCATTTCATTCTCCTAACGTAAACTCCATAGATGCCCCAGTGAGTCAGTGATGAAACCACCACTCCTCAGAGGATATATAAGGCCCTTTTCAAGCGGTCCCTAAATTCTTTTCTCATAGTGTCTACCTTCTCTTTGCTGAGGTCAAACTCCAGCTTCATTACTCCCCATCTGTGCCAGCCCATGTGGTTCTGTGATGTCAAAAGTGTTTCTCTCTTTTAGGGATAACTGACCACCACCCTTCCATGCTGACCTCCCACTGTTCTTATGAGACAGTAGGCCACATCTGTCTCCACTGAGTAACAACTTTTGTAGGATGGCATGATGAGGAAAATGTGGAAACAGTGAGAGACTTTATCTTCATGGGCTCCAAAATCACTGCAGTTGGTGACTAAAGCCAGAAATTAAAAGATGCTTGCTCCTTGGAAGAAAAGCTATGAGAAACCTAGACAGCATATTAAAAAGCAGAGACATCACTTTGTTGACAAAAGTCCACCTAGTCTAGGCTATGGTTTATCTGGCAGTCGCGGACAGATGTGAGAGCTGGACCATAAAGAAGGCTGAGAGCCGAAGAATTGATGCTTTTGAACTGTGGTGTTGGAGAAGATTCTTGAGAGTCCCTTGGACAGCAAGGAGATCAAACCAGTTAATCCTAAAGGAAATTGACAGTGAATATTCATTGGAAGAACTGATGCTGAAACTGAAGTTCTAAACTTTGGCCAAAGAGCCAATTCATTGGATAAGACCCTGACGCTGAGAAAGATTGAGGGCAGGAGAAGAGTGCAGCAGAGGAAGAGATGGTCGGATGGTACCAATGACTCAATGGACATGGGTTTGAGCCAATCCCGGGAGACAGTGAAGGACGGGGAAGCCTGGCGTGCTGTGGTCCATGGGGTCGCAAAGAGTCAGACATGACTGAGCGACTGAACAATGACACTGTGCACTGAGGAAAACGAAGGATGCGCCCGGTTATCCAGGTAGCTGAGGTCACCAGGGGGTCAGTGGGTCCCAGGTGCTGATGCCAGGTGTCCCTGACAGCCAAACCTTTCTTTTGTTTTTTTAAGCTTCCTCTCTATGTAAAGTTGTCAGGGAGAGGGGTGGGTTTAAGGTGAGGGAGACCTGGAGAACACTGCCTATGAAGAAGCAGCAGGTGCCTCGGTGCTGTGGGGAGAGCAAAGAGACGGAGCGGAGTTTAAAGAGAGGGAGCAGAGTTTGCTGCAAGACCGGTGGGAGAGCTCTGGACGCAGAGAGTGAAGAGGGAAGAGGAAACCACCAGAGTGGGGCTGGGATTATGCTTCTGAAGACTGCAACTACCGTCTACTCTAATTAAAGGTTACCGGGCTGGCGGTAAATCAACATTCATGCGGAACTGCAATCTACACAACATAGAAAAAGTGATTTTGGGGCCCCAAAATCACTGCAGATGGTGACTGCAGCCATGAAATTAAAAGACGCTTGCTCCTTGGAAGAAAAGCTATGACCAACCTAGACAGCATATTAAAAAGCAGAGATACTACTTTGCTGACCAAGGTCCGTCTAGTCAAGGCTATGGTTTTTCCAGTAGTCACGTATGGATGTGAGAGCTGGACCATAAAGAAAGCTGAGCACTGAAGAATTGAAACTTTTGAACTGTGGTGTTGGAGAAGACTCTTTGAGAGTCCCTTGGACTGCAAGGAGATCCAACCGGTCCATCCTAAAGGGAATCAGTCCTGAATATTCACAGGAAGGACTGATGCTGAAGCTGAAACTCCAATACTTTGGCCACCTGATGCGAAGAACTGACTCGTTGGCAAAGACCCTGATGCTGGGAAACAAAGGTAGGAGAAGGGGACAACAGAGGATGAGATGGTTGGATGACACCACCAACTCGATGGACATGAGTTTCAGTAAGCTCCAGGAGTTGGTGATGGACAGGGAAGCCTGTCCATGGGGTCGCAGAGTTGGACACGACTGAGTGACTGAACTGAACTGAACAACTGAACAACACAGAAAACACAGTGGCTCCCACTCTGTATTAACACTCTATATTATCTTGACAGCAGTGAAAAGGACAAAAAAGAATACAAACCAAAATACAGTAGGGAGCACTGATAAAATCTGGTTTGGCAAATTCTTACGAGGTGGCAAAGGGTGTGGAAGAGCAAGGAATGTCAGGGCTGGAGGTGGTGTGTTGACCAGGGTCTTGATTATTGAGGCAACATTTTAGTACCGACACAAAATGGAGCGGGAACCCCAAAATAAAGAGGCTTCAGAAGCCTCATCCGGCGTATGGCAATTTGCATCGGGTCTTCAAGCACTGAAAGAGGGGGTGAAGGGCTAGAGGCAGAGGTCCCGGGAGACTTTTAGGAGAAAAGGAAAATCATTTTAAAAAAAAAAAAAAAAGAGTATTAGGAAAAAATTGTCAAAAAGGAAAATACGGGGTTGAAAATAATCAGCCAAGAGGACATTCCGAGGTGAGCTGCAATTTTGTTCACAAGAGTCTACGGACAGGCTCCCAAGTTTCTATCACTTTAGGTTACTTCAGGCAGAACTTAGCTAGGAAGAAATTAAGAATTTCTTGATGATTACAATATGAAATAGTGTGGCAAGAGAGGATAGGGGCTCTCCAGGTCTCTCTTAATTAGGTGTTAAAAATAGATGTTTCTAAAAGTCCTGTTTCCTTTCTAGGCCTTCCAAGGTTCTGGAGAAGTGTTTTTAATCTCAGCAACGGGCTAATTGTGTCTAATGGCCTGTAAACAAACTCCCTAAACTATTAACCTTCTCTCTTTAGCCAGATATTCAGGAAATTAGTATTTGAAAGAAAAATCCCCAGCTGGTTGCCCAAAGGTGTGTCCCAAGGTACAGAAACTGTCACTTTATTTGGAGGAGACTCAAGGCCAAATCAGACACAAGCTTGTGGTGTGGGATACATAAGCTAAAATCTTTTTAGAAACAAGCTAACTCCTCCACCCTTTGGTTCAGTTTACTTGTGTTCCTATCTGTAGGGAGAAATATAATTGATAGCACCTCTCAGATAGCTTTCAGACACACAAATCTATAATTTCAGGGTATTTAGAAACAGTAAAACAATATCCCAAATTAACAAAAATATGTGAAGTTGGATCCTTATAAGTTAAAAGTGATGCCATATTGAAAATGGAGTTCAGTTTAGCCTAAGAAGGGGAATGGCCACTGAACCTTTGGGGTGTGACACGGGTGTTTGAGCTGCCCTCTCTGCTTCCTTCCTGGCTCAGCCAGTAAAGAATCTGCCTGCAATGTGGGAAATCCAAGTTTGATCCCTGTGTCGGGAAGATCCCCAGAAGGGACTGTTGATGCACTCCAATACTTTTGCCTGGAGAATCCTATGGACAGAGGAGCCTGGTGAGCTACAGTCCATAGGGTTACAAAGAGTCAAACACAACTGAGTGACTAATACACACACACACAACACACACACACACACACTGTTTCCACTTATCTTCTTTAGTCCATGTAAAAAATCATTTGTTTCTAACAGAACAATCCCAGACTAGCCAAAAATGTTATGAAAAAGATGGTCAATGATGTCTTTTCTAACTGTATTTTAAATTTTACTTATAGTAATAAAACTATGCGCTTGGCACCAAATGAGTAATGAACAGAAGCAGAAGCCCAGACAGAAGTCCAAAAGAGATACAAATATATTAGTGTGATTTCAAATGAGAGAGATACTAGATGATTTGATGACAGGCATTAGAATAGTTAATAGAGCAACAATAACGATATAAAGTTTCCACTTTTAGCATTCCTCAACACAGTTCTGGAGCTGAAAAAAAATCCAGTGTTAAAAACACTGGAATTGTAAAACTGAGAATACCCCACAGATAAATCGAACCAATAAGCCAGCATTGGCAAGAGGTCAGAAAAACAAAGATAACTAAATACATAAAGATTTAATGCTTGGTATGGAAAAACACTGAAAACAGAGTAAAAGAGACAAGAAATGGAGAAACAGGTAAATGGATTACATGTAGAGAAAAGTGCCAGCATTCTTGGCGTGTAATGATGAAGACTGTGCAAGTGCTAAGCTGCTTCTGTCGAGTCCGGCTCTTTGTGACCCCATGGACTGTAGCCCGCCGGGCTCCTCTGTCTATGGAATTCTCCAGGCAAGAATACTGGAGTGGGTTGCCATTTCTTTCTCTAGGGGATCTTCCTGACCCAAGGACTGAGCTTAGGTCTCTTGTGTCTTTTGCACTGGCAGGCAGATTCTTCACCACTGAGCCGCCCAGAAGGCCTGCACCCGGATCTTTAGATTCCTGAAAAGTCCTTCCTGGATGCATTTAGCAGTCACCAGGCAACATGCAGTGTGCTTAGGAATGGATATATTTTAGCATAAGGCCTGGGTTTGGGATCCTATATTCACTTTTCAGCTGTGCAACATAGGATACATTTCCTAACTCCGCCCACTAAGCCTCAGGTGGTCTGTGTGAGGACTGGGGACAATAACCTGCTTCAGGGGACTGTTGTGAGTGTTAAAGGAGGGATGAACACATTTAGCAAGGCTACCAGGAAGAGGAGACTTGTTTCACAGCCTGGCATGGTGACGGCGGAATAGGGGGCTGAGCTGACAGGAACCTCCTATCCTCATGTGCAGCGCAGAGGCGGCTTCTCTAACCCACAGAAGCGAAGCACTCAGAAACACGTGGCTTCTGCAGACGTGGGCTGCAATTCTGAGCGCTGTCTCACTTACCAGCCCTAAAGATGAGAAACCTGTTACAATCCCAACAAGACTCAGCTTTAAACCAGAAACGCTGTCTTCTGCATCACCACAGTCACAGGTGACCCACAGCAAGACTGAATTTCAAGGTTGACAAGATGCTCCTTCAGGACAAATCTCTTTGGCCTGACCGTCTTTTCTCCTCCATTCTCTTTGCTTTCTAATTTTCAAATAGTATGAAAAAAATTCTGCAATAATTCTGAAATCACACTGATATATAATGGGGGATTTTTCTTCCAGAATGAAACCCAATGACTTTTGTAATTGGTTTTTTAGAGAACCACAAACATTTTAGTTCTTTATGAATTTACGGATTCAATTCCACCATGGCAGGGGTGGAGGGGTGGGTACAGCTCACAAATTCAAAGGGTGACACCTTTTAAACCCGATTGAAGTTTTTGGAATTCATTTAAAATACAGAACTTAAAAATCACAGTTGGTTGGCTCAAGGAAATGAATTTCAGGATTGTTTATCTCTGTACAGCAGACGCAACCTCTCTTCACAGTACACACTTTCTAATCACAACACTGCCCAAGACCCACCAACCATGGTTTCCAATACCCGCTAAGCTTGGGTTTCTTCCCTAGTTTATCAAAGCCCAGTGGAAAAGAGCCAGCCCCATGGCTGAATGGAAAGGGCAAGGCATTCTGTGAACAATCTACAGTTTGGAACAGAGTTCCAAATGATTTAGAGGAACAGTAGCATTTGCAATCAGCAAGGTTTTCAGAGTTCAGATGGAGATAGCAGTCTAATAGGAAGTGAGCTTCCTGCCATGGCAATCAGAGTGGGTGGGCTCCACCTTCTCCTCCTCCTCCAACAGGCTTCCCAAGCTCAGTACTTGTTGATTTGAGGCCCCAGCACTGGGGGACCTTCCTGCCTCCCTACACCATGTGGTAGTAGCTCCCCACACCCCCGCCACTGTGTTGTGACAACCAAAAATGTCTCCAGATGGTGTAAAACCTCCCCTGCTTAAGAACCACTAACCTACAGCTAAAGAAGAACTAAAGAGCCTCTTGATGAAAGTGAAAGAGGACAGTGAAAAAGTTGGCTTAAAGCTCAACATTCAGAAAACGAAGAACATGGCGTCAGGTCCCATCACTTCATGGCGAATAGATGGGGAAACAGCAGCAGACTATTTACTGGGGCTCCAAAATCACTGCAGATGGTGATTGCAGCCATGAAATTAAAGGACGCTTACTGCTTGGAAGGAAAGTTATGACCAACCTATACAGCATATTAAAAAGCAGAGACATTCCTTTGCCAGCAAAGGTCCGTTGAGTCAAGACTATGGTTTTTCCAATAGTCATGTATGGATGTGGGAGTTGGACTGTAAAGAAAGCTGAGCACCAAAGAATTGATGCTTTTGAACTGTGGTGTTGGGAAAGACTCTTGAGAGTCCCTTGGACTGCAAGGAGATCCAACCAGTCCATCCTAAAAGAGATCTGTCATAAATATTCATTGGAAGGACTGATATAGAAGCTGAAACTCCAATATTTTGGCCACCTGATGTGAAGAACTGACTCATTGGAAAAGACCCTGATGCTGGGAAAGACTGAAGGTGGGAGGAGAAGGGGATGACCGAGGATGATGGTTGGTGATGGACAGGGAAGCCTGGAGTGCTGCAGTCCATGGGGTCACAAAGAGTCAGACATGACTAAGTGATTGAACTAAACTGAACCTACAACTATGTAAGAATATTATAGCTATGGGTTCTTTCCCCTCACTTCATACCATTAAAGCGAAAAATCTACTTCGCATAGACTATCAACTAAATTTTATGTAGTCATATCTATATCCATAAAAGCACAGAACTGGCCTTAAAAATATTACTTTTTTGAGAAGAAAATAAGATATTCCCATTCAACTAGCTCAAAGGCTTGCTTGTGAGAAGTTTTGTCAGATGACATCTGGGATGTTGGAGTAGACATACCAGTAGCAGAAAAAAATTAAATACTCTTTACTTATGTTTCATCAACCCAAGGTTGATGCAAGTTTGGAAAACAAAAGGCAAATGAGAAAAGACCAGTAAAAACTAACTTATAACACATTCTTTCAGTTAGCAATCCAGAGCGAAAATCTCAGCTAATGTTTACTGTGGCTGCTGGGTG
Source organism: Redunca redunca (assembly GCA_006410935.1). Classification (NCBI taxonomy): domain Eukaryota; kingdom Metazoa; phylum Chordata; class Mammalia; order Artiodactyla; family Bovidae; genus Redunca; species Redunca redunca. The sequence continues at coordinate 85,562 of SJYQ01001966.1, forward strand.
CCAAGAGGTCTTCAACCTCTATCTCATTTAACTTTCAGAACCTTTCAGAGAAGTCAGAGAACCCGGAGAACCAGCCCAGAGGACAGGACCATTAGAAGCGGAACTAGGGTTTGAATCCAGGATTCTGTCTCCAGAGCCTATGTCTTTTGTATATCAGAGGCTGCCTCGGTTGGCATCACTGAGTGGCTCCAGGGCAAATCAATCTATGCTTAGAAAAAAAATGTCAGTGGAAACTGGGAAATAGAAAAATCAGACGTGGTGAGAGACTGGGGGAGGAGAGAAAATTCCGCGCCTTCTGTTAAGTCTTGTTACAGAACAAGCGTGGAGTAAAATAGACATTGCAAATGGACAAGTAGCATGCTGCAGTGCTAAGGAAGGCATGCCATTGTATTTACGGGAAAATGAACTTGTCTCAACTAAGCCGTATTATCAAGATAAACAAAGGGGTAATTCCACCTATTTGGTAAGGATACAAAAAAATTACGTTCAAAGACTGAGATTCATTTTCATTTTTAATTTTCCGAATCAAAATCTCTTTCCATATGGACTTGGCGTGGCAAGAGCCAAAAATATCATTCCAGAAAGGCAGATTAGAGCCGAACACAGACAGCTCTGAGAAAGCTGATGTGTGTGATGGGATCACCATGTTCCAAGCATTTTATCATTTTCCTAGAGTACCATTATGTGTAAATTCTGCAGAAAGAATTGTGATAGGGCCCCTCTAGTTATTATCTTAATGATTGGAAAGGATACTTAAGGAAATTTCCATGGATAACTTAACTTAAAAGTTTAGTATGGGCATCTAAACTCTTCCATGCACAGCTCCCCAGCAAGCCTGCACACCGGACCCTGTGACAATGGGGGGTCTGAGCCCTGGGAGCCCTGTTGGGGGCACATCCCTCAGCCAGCCAGCATCACAGCATTGAGTCGGAGTGAGACAGCACCCCACAACACCTCCTCTCAGCTCAAACATGCAAACCTCTGGCGCAGCAGAGACTCTAAGAGGGATGGCCAAATCTGGGGTTAGGTGCCCACTGAGGATAACACTGGATATAATTTTACAGTTTATGATGCTCCTTCACATGGATTTCATTATTGAACTATCACCTCAACCCTGACGATCCTTTTAAGAGGGTATTATCAGTCTCACTGCATAAAACGGTAGGTGAGGGGTGAATGACTAGCTTGAGTTTACATGTGTGCTTGCTAAGTCACTTCAGTTGTGTCCAACTCTTTTTGACCCTATGGATTGTAGTCCACCAGGCTTCTCTGTCCATGGGATTCTCCAGGCAAGAATATAAGAGTGGGTTGCTATGCTCTCCTCCAGGGGATCTTCCAGACCCAGGGATCGAACCCGTGTCTCGTACATCTCCTGCATCGGCAAGCGGGTTCTTTACCACTAGTGCCATCTAGGAAGCCCAGGTTTATATAACTAGCATTTCTGTGTGCTGTTCTTTGTTGCTCAGTTGTGTCTGACTCTTTGGGACCCCGTGGAAAAGTAGCCTGTCAGGTTCCTTTGTCCATGGAAATTCTCTAGGCAAGAAGACTGAAGCAGGCTGCCATGCCCTCCTCCAGGGGATCTTCCCGACCCAGGGATCCAACCCAGGTCTCCCGCATTGCAGGTGGCTTCTATACCATCTGTGTCATATATGTTATAACTAACTTCAGGTCTGACCTTGATTTTGTTTGCTTTCTGCTCCACCATGCCATCAGGAGACGAAGGATTCAACTCAGTGGGGAAGTCTTACCAATGCCTCCTATTCAATCCAGGCATTAATTCAACTATTAAGCTACTCATTCCTCTTTTGTGGAGGATTACTTTAATTTAGACAAGACAGGTTTTATCATAGACATAATTCAAGGTTAACCTTGCAATGATCACTGAGAAAATATATTTGTAAATATAGTCCTTTAAAATGGGCATAAAAACAATTCAAATTAAGAAAGTCTAGTTGACAACAAAATGCAATTCCACATGCCAGAAGCTCATGGAATTCCATAAAGCTTAAATTGTTAATATCAATATCAAGTCCTGAGACCATGAAAAGGCATAATTAAAGAGATATAGAATGACTGCATTTAACAATCAGTGAATTAATATCAATTTACTAGGCCATTGTTAATTATTTGTATTGTGGGTTAACTTTTAGAGCAACTAAAGTATTTCTCACAAGGCACTTGGATTGTTCATCTCTTCTCATGCTTCTTAAACCAAATGGAGTTTTGAATATGAAACTAAATTTTGAAATTTATTTCTTAAACTTTTAAGATACATTTTCATTATTTAAGTAAACTTATGTTTTTAAAAAGTGATCATTTATTATATAAATAATCATCTATGATCTTGTGACAGGATTTGAATTTTATGTAAGAATGTCTGAGTGTATAAGTGATAAAATAGTTCAATCTATTTCTGCTTTCAAATCTGTATATTATTCTACTGAGTGGAGTACATTCTTGGTAATCATATTACAGCAATTAGCAGAATAGGTTAAATAGGATTATGCTTGTCATTAACAAGATATGGAGATAACACTACCCTTATGGCAGAAAGTGAAGCTAACTAGAGAACCTCTTAATGAAGGTGAAAGAGGAGAGTGAAAAGGCTGGCTTAAAACTCAACATTCAAAAAACGAAGATCATGGCATCTGGTCTCATCACTTCATGGCAAATAGATAGGGAAACAATGGAAACAGTGACAGACTTTATTTCTTGGGCTCCAAAATCACGGCAGATGGTGACTGTAGCCATGAAATTAAAAGATGCTTGTTCCTTGGAAGAAGAGCTATGACAAACCTAGACGGCATATTAAAAAGCAGAGACATTCCTTTGCCAACAAAGCTTTGTCTCGTCAAAGCTAGGGTTTTCCCAGTAGTCATGTATGGATGTGAGATTTGGACCATAAAGAAGATGAGTACTAAAGAATTGATGCTTTCAAATTGTGGTGTTGGAGAACACTCTAGAGAGCTCCTTGGACTTCAGGGAGATCCAACCAGTCAATCGTGAACAAAATCATCCCTGAATATTCATTGGAAGGACTGAGGCTAAAGGTGACACTCCAATACTTTGGTCACCTGAGGTAAAGGGCCGACTCGTTGGAAAATGCCCTGAAGCTGGGAAAGACTGAAGGAAAAAGGAGAAGGGGCGACAGAGGATGAGATGGTTGGAGAGCATCACTGACTCCATGGATATGAATCCAAGCAAACTCCAGGAGATAATGAAGGATGGGGAGCCTGGCATACCGCAATCCACGGGGTCAAAAGAGTCGGACGTGCATTAAGAGACTTAAAAACAACAACCACAAAACGAGGAGACTGGTTTGCGTACACTTGCTTCTGTGTTCTCTGCCTCTGTCTCTTCACATGTACATGTGTGAAGTACACACAGCCACCTGCGCTGGAAACGGTTTGGAGCCTGAGAGATGCATGAAGCCACCAGGCCAACAGTTGGTGGGATCAATGAAAATTGTAGGAAATTACAGATTCACTTGACATGAAGTATGTACAGATGAAAGACGGGCAGGATAGAGACCTCATAAAAGTAGTCAGGAGACTTCTACTACAAGGCTTCTTGTCACTTATAGATTACAAATCTAGATTATTTACTATGACTGTTGGTATCAGTTATTTTATGGTTTTGGAATAAACGCTTCCAACAGTAATATACTAAAAGCAGAAGTACATGTTAAGTCCATAAGCGTCTAATACTAATGTCAATAAGCAGGGCCCTTCCCCAGCACCATGCAATGACCTGGTACCAGCTGAGTGACCTACAGCTCATCTCTGACACCATGTGCCAGGGATAGCATCAGATTCCACAGGTTAAGTGTTCAGTCCTACAAAACTCCTCCCTGCCACCTCCAGATGCAAGTCCAGGTAGTCACCCGGGATTCTGACCCACCGCTATAGATTGGAAGTTCCATGTCCCTCTCCTTGGTTTTCAATCATTTGCTACGACAGCTTGTGGAACTCAGAGAAATATTTTCCTTGCTAAATAACTGGATTATTGTGAAGGGATAGCACTCAGAACAGGCAGGTGGAAGAGCTGTAAAGGCAAGACATGTGGGAAACTCCATGTTGTTTGAGCACAACTCTCCCCAAACCTCCACATGTTCACCGGCGTGCAAGGCCTCCGAACCCCATTCTCTGAGGTCTTGATGGAGGCTTCACTGTACAGGTACCTTTGATTAAATCATAAGTTATTGGAGTTTGAGCTCTATTTCCAGCCACTCTCCCCTCTCCAGAGATCTAGGGGTGAAACTGAAATTTCCCACCCTCTAATCACAAAGACTGGCTCCCCTGGAAAACGGTCTCCATCCTCATGTGCATCCCAAACTAACTTCCTTAACAGAGAAAGGCGCGATCATTGCTCTCAGCACTTAAGCAATTTCAAAGGTTTTAGGTGCTCTGAAGGGGGACAGAAAACCAATAGAAATTTCTTATTATAAATCACAATATTGCAGTATAGAATTTCTATTTCTCAAGAAAGTTCATCATGACTACAGAAGTTTCACAGGTATTGGCAACAGTTTCTATCCACTAGAAGGGTTTTCAAAATATCACTGACCAGACATAGACTGGAGACACAAACCTGATGAAGAAGCATCACCGTCTACTATAAAGTCTGTAGTTATTACAAAAACACTAAGCACAAAGAATTCAATTTCACACATGCAGCTCAGAAGGTACATTTATGTGTAAGCCAGTGAAGTGTGGCTTTTCATTTAGATCAAATGACTGTTCTGAATTAATTTACTCAGTTTTGATTCCAGGTTTTCTTGTGCATGTACCAAAAGTTAAGTGATAGCAGTCAGTGTCAGCTTGCTTAGCAGAAGAACTTCACATGGAGTTAAACTGAATAGTGTTCTGTCAATGTCATTGTATTGGAATGGACAAAAAGTTTGTTCAGGCTTTTCCGCATGATGTTATAGAAAAAGCTGAACCAACTTTTTGGCTAATCCAGTACAATAAAAATAGAAAACCTCTTAAATCTAGGAAGTGTTCAGTTTTCCTTTTCATTTAATTCATTGACTCAAAGTAACGCATTTGGAAGTTTATTCTCTTGATAGTGAAATATCTGAATTTATTGTGAATTCTAGTGCAAATTCAGTTTAAAAGTTTGCGTTGAATATATTCTTTGTTTTTCACAGTGACAATATAAATATATTGATAGATTTCAGAGAAATACATCATTATGGTTAAGAACAACATTCTTACTAAAATTAGAAATCTGTGGAGCATGCTTGAAAGTAATCATGCAATGCATTTAACTCATAACTCTGTTCAGACAAGCTGTGATATTCTACAAATCAACCCAGAAGCTGTGGTTGTCAAAATCTACAGTAACGGAACCACAGAAGAGTGTCCAAACTGACCCTGGACACAAAAGCCTCTCTGGGGTCTGTCTGCAGCCCATTGTCAGTCAGACTTTTAGGGAAGCTTCAGCCTTGAAAAAGCTACTTTATAAATCAAGTCTAGGGTCTACTGAAGGCTGGCAGAATATGCCAACCCCAAAATGCCACTTTGGCATAGGTGTTATTTTGAGCAGAAGCCAACTGAGAAGGAACAGACATTAAGAAAAACTCTCTGTTCTCCCTTATTTACTTCAGCAGGACGTACATTTGTAAAGGGAGCCCCCCACTCTTACCCCCCACCACTCCTTATTGAGAAGGACAGAAGTTAATCTACAGAGGTACCAGCCAAGAGGGTCGTGTCCAACCCTTTGTGATCCCACAGACTGTAGTCCGGCAGGCTCCTCTGTCCATGGGATTTCCCCGGCAAGAATACTGAAGAAGGATGCCATTTCAGAGGAATCTAGACATCAAACTTTACTAATCCTTACCATCCATTAGTTCCACACTATATTTAATTTTCCACAATCTGCTGCCTCACAAGTTCAATATCCTTTTCCTTTGTCTTGTCACTGATCTACAAATTTATTGTTCTTTGGTTAAGAGGCTACAGAAACCCAAGTTCTAACCATCTGTCTGAGCTACTCATCTCTAGACACTCCCATGTGTATGTGTGTTGTGTGTGGTAATAAATTTCTTTTTTTTTTTCCCCCCTTCCTTGTTATTCTGTCTTTTGCCAGAAACCTAGGAGAGGAGAGGGAAACTTTTTTTCCTCTCCCATACTACCTGAGCAGTAATTCCTTTACAAGAGTCTTCCAAATTTCTTTGCATTTTGTCCAAAATCAGTTAGCAATATTTAATCGAAGTATTGAACTAATGAGTGTCCTAAACCTTCAGTTTTTGAAGTGCTAAGTAACTATAAATCACTGAAAAACGTTTGCAAGAAGACACTGAAACTAATCCCTATAAAAGTGAGGTGGGGGACCAATTTGAGAAATCAAATTATCTACTGGATTTCCATTCTGAAATCGGTAACTAAATTTTTGGAATATTTCTATTGGTAGGAAGAGTCAGGGCAACTCCTATTTTTAATTAGCGATTTTTATATTGATATCACAAAGAAGTGGAATTGAGAAAACTGATTCTACTGCAGTGTGGTAGAACTTTCAAAATATGTACAAATAAAAATATTTGGCAAGCTCTGTTCTGTAAAAATGCTTGTCAAAGAAAAGTTCTCTGAGTGAAGCAAAAAACAGTACTTAAGATAATATTCTGTCAGAAATACTTGCCCATTTTAATTAAAATGTTAGAATTGAGATTACTTTATCAAATTTTCTTGGAGCTTGCTACAAGCAGAGGTAAGTTTTCTCAGTTACAAATTATGATCTGTAGAGAAACATCCATTGGAGGTGTTAACGATTTTAAATGTTTCACTCACACTACAACTTTGAAGGAGACTGCAGGCAACTGTAATTTTTTTTCAGTTAAAAAAAATTCAAGTATATATTTTAAACAAAATGTCTCAGGAGGAGGAACCAGATGGAGCCAGATGGAGACCAGCAAGGACAACACCAGGTGTCGGACTTTGGCTTCGGGGTCAAGGGTCAAGGTCCTTTCCAGGGTGACATGCAAGGGGGAAGCACCTCAGCTGAGCAGGCAGTGTCAGGCTCTAGCTGGCTGGGTGTTAGACAACAGGGATGGGTTAATTGGTGCATGCCCTACCTACATGCATACAAATTATATCATGCATTTGTAAGATACTGTCTTGGTCAAGTGAAAAAGTGAGTAGGAAATCTTGGTCTAAAGAAATAGGTTCGGGCCCGCGTTTCACTGTAGTGACACCGAGGATGCAGGGTCAAGTTCCTGCCTCGCCTCGACGCACCCACCTCCACCGCACCTTCAACTGCAAGCCTGTGCCATTCACACCTGCTCCCGCCTCCCCCCTTAAAGACGTGCTTTTCTCAGCCTGAAGCAGTTCCCTGAGTCACAGACGGGCTCAGTGAGCATCTGTGGAATGAACAGCTTGATGGGTGTTTAAGTTCTCTCTTTAAGAGAGGAGGTGCTAAAGATTATAGATGCCGGAATAAAACTGCTTTGCCAGTGATATTGATATTACAGGATGCTGGCACCTGTGTGCACACTTCTGCACATCGATGGGTAGGTGAAATGGTGCCAGCACTATCAGGATTGCACGTGAAGTGGCCCTCAGTGTTGTGAAAATCCACAGGTAGACCTAAGCACCCCTGAAATCCCACTCCCAGTGCACCTGAGATACAGGATTGGAGGCCATGCTTTCTTTGATGTAGAATTGATCACATTAACAAGAGACAGAATCAACACATCATGACTTCCTTCACTAAATAACTTGTCTGAACTCAAGGTTATTGAGACTCTTGCTTATTTGGCTGCAAGTACAACCTGTGAAGCCACCAAGGACAAATCTGCAAATTGTTATTGTTTAAGTCGCTAAGCCATGTCCAACTCTTTGCGACCCCATGGACTGTAGCCCACCAGGCTCCTCTGACCATGGGATTTCTCCAAGAATACAGGAGTGGGTTGCCATTTCCTTCTCCAGGGGAACACTGAAAATACTAATTCTAAGCATCATGGGAAACATAATGTTTGTAGAGAGTGAGGTAGATTGTATCATTGTTTACCACTAAAACATATCCCAGAATATAGATGCTATTTGCAATAGACATAATTTCTTTCCCTCACTGAGTTTATAATCAATTGCTAATTATGAGGATAAAGTTGCAATTAAAAACAAACGCACAAGTCACAATATTTTTCTAAGCAAAATTAGCTCTGTAAAGACTCTGTGGGCATTTATTTCTAAGAAAGTTGGACCTTAAAAATAAGGCTCGGCTGTCTCCAAAGTCCTAGTGAGGGCACGTGAATGCTGTGGGAATATGGCCGCTTCTTAACATCCACCACCAGAAAATGAACTGCTTAAAATCCAGACGGTTACAACATGCAAGGTTGACCTTAACGGGTACAAAATTGGTCCAGGAGGATTTGCAATATTGTCCTACAGCGCCAGCGGGGGCTGCTGTGCGCCCGCAGTGACAGTTAAATGAAAAGGTGAGGCTTATGAATTTCATGCCCAAGCACCTGCAACGTTTCCAGGAAACCCCGCTGAGGCAGCCGCTTGCATCCGAGATCTACAGGGTTCACTGCGGGAGAAATGAAGGCCACTGACTGACATTAAAACTGACATGGCTCACATTTCAAAGCCTCAGTGTTGATAAAATACTTCTTCTGTTTTTATACGTAACTGACCCCAAACAATATGGCTGAGTAATCTCTCTCCTATGAGGAGGACTTTGAAATCTGACTTTCTACCTTATATCCAATAGTGCCTTAAAACTCTCTATTGATTTTTGATTAACTTATCTAATTTAGTTTTGGAAAATTCCATTAGATGCAGAAGGGATTTTTAAAAGTAGAGTGTTCCATATAAAGAGAACTTGTTTTCTGTCTGTCGCACTGCATAAAATGCATTTACTTTAATTCAGACCAGCAAATATTTATGTAAACCTATTGAATCCAAAGACTAATGCAGGACACTGTGGCTCTGCTCACATCTGCACATCGGTCAAGCTTGGACTGACCCTTCACGCAGCCTAGAACTTAGAGCAGTCAGACAAGTATATAGCTGTTTTCCTCAACTCTTTAAAGAGTTGGTTTTGAAACTGTCTTTGGATCTCACTTTATTGCTAGTAGCTTCCTTTTCACATGCAAACCTACTTTCCATCTTCACTAGGTAGCTTGTCTTTTACTGTCCAGTGAGAACTGCATACATGAAGAAGGTAAGGTGTGATGAGAGGAAAACATATAGACCGCACAGGTCTTGGTGGGTAGGCTGTTACAACCAGCTCCTTGTGGTAAGAGTACTTGCAATTTTTAAAATGTCTTAGCCTCAACTTCTTCTTATGTAAGAAATATAGACGTTCAAATAACTTGAAATTAATTTAAGTAAAGAGTTACAGTTCATTAAGCACCATGTTTGAATTTCAAAGGAGGCAATGAAATTACCTTTATGGAAGGTTATACCCACACAAAGGAGTCTCCTCTCTGAAAGGGTGCAGAGTAGGAAGATTTATTCTCCCTCAAGACTGGATCAGACTGAGGTGTGCACACTTTTTCAGCCAAGAGTGACTCAGCCCTAATGTAGAGAGGTCTTACTCCCACGGGGTCTGGGCACAGTGTGAGGGAGCCTGTTTTGAGCTCAAGACACATCTTTGAAGTTTTCTCTTTCATCTTAAAAACTTCTAAGATATTCCATTCTACTGTAGAATGTGCTCCTGCTTATTGTAATATCAGTTTGGTATTCTGACTTACCTTTCGCTACAATGCTACGTAAAATGAACACTCCAAGATACTCCCACACTTAAAGGAAAGAATTCTTGTTCCTGGCATGTTGCATTACCTATGAGTATATATACTATTTGGGTCAAATAGGAGAAATACATAGGTTTGCAAGGTCAGAGAAGATCACTGCTGTTACCTCTCTCACTCTCTCTCTCTCTCTCACACACACACTACACACACATAATGTCAAGGATTTTTCCATTACAGAGACAAAAACCACTTACTGAAAAAGGCCATGTTAAAGATTTCAGTAAAATTCCATGTGATTTTAGTCTGTAGTCTCTCATAATGCTCTCCAGAGACCGATGACTGGACAAAACCGTAAGTTCCTGTCTGACAGCAAAAAGTCAAGAAAGAGTTAAACTGATAGAATATAGTCCTTGGTGCCTCAGATGGTAAAGAATCTGCCTGCAATGTGGGAGATCTGGGTTCAGTCCCTGGGTTGGAAGATCCCGTGGAGGAGGGCATGGCAACCCACTCCAGGACTCTTGCCTGGAGAATCCCCATGGACAGACGAGCCTGGTGTGCTGTAGTCCATGGGGCTGCAAAGAGTTGGACATGACTGAGCAACTAATACTTCGTCCAAAGCAACATCAAAGGAACTTCTACACTAATTCTAAATCATAAAAGAAATGCCAAGTGTAACCAAAATTAAAATGTAAATTGACAAGAGATTAGAAAGGATATGCACTCAAAGGGACCATAACCGAGACACCAATTTCTCATCTCTGCTAAACGGATCAGCGAAGCCATACCAGAGCACTGTCGAAGGAGCCAGATCACTCTCCCCAAGAAACACAGCATAGAAAGACTTTCAGATGAACTTTCACTGATCGCCAAGCCCAAGTAAATCTTTTAAGTGTGTAATCCCAGGTACTGCTTCAATAGACTACATGAACCATAAGACAAATTTGAAAGCAAGAAAACTGTAAAAAAAAAAAAACAACAATGGCATCAAAAACATACATCTGTATGGGAAGAGTTGAGGAAAATTACAAGGTAGCAGTGCCTCTTAGATTTAATGTCCTACTGGGAACTGGACTTAAGAACATGTTTCTGGAAGGTTAAATTTTGACTGTAAACGTGGTTCTTTTTTGATTTGTCTTCAGCTTTGTAAACTAAGGACTAATGAATAAAGGTGAAAAGAAGCACAGGAATGCAGCAGGTGGCCTTAGAAGAAGCAAACAAAGGGCAACAGGGGGGTGAATTTTTTTTTCTTCTTTTGGCCAAAAGATATCATGGTAATCATTTTTTTCTATTTTGTATGTTTTCAAATTTTATATTTCTAAAATTTAAGAAGACTCCTTTTATAGTGTAAGATTCAAGGTGCAGAAATACTGCATTTCTCTGGGGGCACCGGATATCACAGTAAGCCCCAGTGTCGTTAGGGGAAGCGCACTGACTGAAACCAGCCCCTGGCCAGGCACCATAGTAACCATCCGCATGAGTTTACAACAGAAGGTCCTGGAAAGGAACACGGAACAAATAAGCCTCCACCAACCCAAAGAGTTCGGGAAAGGTCAAAAGGAGACACTACCTGTCCGACCACCTCCCAGAATCCTGCTCTCTGGCATCCATCCTGGCTGAACAAGGTGTGCACCACTAGGAAGGACTCTGAGTCCGAATGACTGGCTAAAGACAACCCGGAAACGAATCCCACCACCATAAGACCCGAGACTGCAAGCCATGTGGCAGAGCTGTTCTCCTGGGTTCCCTTACCCTTCTGCTCTCCATCCAGGCGCCCTTTCCCAATAAAATCTCTTGCTTTCTCAGCACATGTGTTTCCTCAGACAATTCACTTCGAAGTGTTAGTCAAGAGCCCGGTTTTGGGCTCTGGAAGGGGTCCCCCTTCCTGCAACACCAAAATACACATACTGGTTTGGGAAGGTATAAACGCCTCACTTTGGCATTGCCAGTTTCATTTTTATTTGGCTGAATATTGTTATTTCTGAGTGCAGTTGAGGCATCCAGAAATGTGGTGAGTCTCTCTGATGTAATTGCTACAGGGGGTGCGTAACAATAGAGCAGTCCTACATTCAAGTGCTGTAATTTCTGTTCTTGGCTCAAGTCTTTGCCTTTTGTTCAATTCACTATTTTTAACTCCTAAACCTAAGACTGATAAAACTGATAAGCCTGAGTGGAGGAAGATCAAGACATTATTCTACATAAGTACAGGTCACTGCAAAGCTGGACAGCAGATGGGAACGTGCTAGTTCACATGAAACCTCAGGGTGTTTTAACCCATGAATAGTTCACTCTGTTCTTTAAGAGAGAGGAAAATATTCTACATACACTATTTTATAAACTCAAAAGATACGTATCAGGTACCTGAATTAAAACTTAAGCCTAACATCTGGAAATGAATAGCACATTTACCTTAAACATTTTTCTACATATCGTAGCCACATATGTGTCATCTGGAAAGCAGTCTCATTGAAAACCTCATTTTTTATTTCTGCCTTTGGCAGAAGACAGGACCACAAACAAGCACTTTTTCAAATAATACTATCGATTTATAAGCTGTGAACAAGGATTATTCCTACCTTTTGCAGTTCTTCAGAACCAGTCAGAGCCTTATAGATTAGCTACTTTGATTCCTGGATTTTATAAGGAACCCGAAGGCTTAATAGATTGTTATATTGCTAAGGTCAAAAGTTAGCTTAGTGACATTGGAGCTCCTTGAAAATAAGTTATTATACACTTGCGAAGATTTTTTTTTAAATGGGGATTATCATTAAGAAGGTAGAAGATGTCAATCTCTTTTTATACAAAAGTACATGTTTATAAGCACAAAAATAAATAAAATTATTAGTTTGCTACCAATTCTCTACAATCTAATTCAGAGGATAGAAGCAGGATAAATGCTTCCTCATTCATTCTAGGAGGCCAGCATTACCTTAACACCAAAACCAGACAAAGACAATTCAAGAAAACTACAGATCAATATCTCTCATGAACACCAAAGCAAAAATCCTTGACAAAATATACCAAATTGAATCCAAAAATGTATAAAAAAGTATCATACACAATGACCAAGTGGGATTTATCCTAGGTTTATAAGGCAGATTTAACACTGAAAGATGAATTAATGTAATCCATTACATCAACAGACTAAAAAAGAGAAATCACATGATGATACCAATAGATGCAGAAGGAAAATCTGACAAAGTCTCAAACATGTTCCCGATAAAAACTGTCAGTAAACGAGGATCAGAAGAGGACTTCCTCAACTTGAAAATTCTATCAACAAAATATCTGTTACTGATGTCATATCTAATGGCAAGAAACTTGAACTTTCCCACTAACATCAGGTGCGAGATAAGGACGTGCTCTCTTACTATTCCTTTCAATGTCGTACTGCAAGTACTAACTAAATAAGGCAACAAGGCAAGGAAAGGGCATGAAATAAACAAACTGCGAAAGAAGACAAAACTGTCTTTGCTCACAAATGACAAGATAATCTAGGCAGAAAATCCAAGAGAATCAACCAAAAAAACCCTAGAAATAATAAGCAAGGTTGCAAGGTCCAAGGTTAACATGCAAAAGTCAATTTCCATCCTACATAGCAACAACGAATATGTGCAATTTGAAATGAAAACTCAATGCCATTTACATTAGCAGTTGAAAACTGAAGAACTCAGGCACAAATCTAACAAAATATAAGACTTACATGAGGAAAGCTACAAAACTCTGAAAAATGAAACCAAAGAGGAACTAAATAAATGGAGGTATTCCATGTTTGTGGATATAAAAATTCAACATTATCCAGATGTGGGTTCTTCCCAAATCGACGCACACATGCAATGCAATCTCAATCAAAAGCCCGATATTCTTTTATGAACATCGACAAACTGATTTTAAAGTTTAGATGGAGATGAAATGACCAAAAATAGTCAAAACAGTATTGAATGAAAAAAAAAGCTGGGGCACTGACATTACCTGACTTCAACTTAATGATGAAGCTACATTAATTACGCCAGTACCGTGCTGGTGAAAGAACAAACATAGAGATCAGGGGGACAGAATAAAAGCCCAGAAACAGACCCTGTAAATACAGTCAACTGGTTTTTGGCAAAAGAGCAAAGGCAATACAATGGCGCAGATCTCTTCTGTTCTGAGTTTCAGATCCTTACCTGATGTCCGTACACGTTATGCAGCTGATGTCTCGAGTGTTTGTTGTGATCAGGTTCAAAGCTACTGATGTTTCCTTGTCAGAGGTCGGGTGTGCTCCACATTTAAAGAAAAATTCCTGAAAGAATGAGAAACATGATCACAGACATGGAATCCAGCTGGCCATGTCCCCCCAAACATGTTCACAGTCAAGAATCTCTTCAGGAGAAGAAGAGTATCATCATATTATAGATGAGTCTGAAATAAGACAACATCCACTCTTTTGAGGGAAACGAATGCCCTTGGGGCAAATTATTCAACAAGCCCCCTTTTTAAGAAGGTTCCAAGGGTCTGCTAGTCTCTCTGTCTTTTTCTTTTTCCACCAAGGAGTTGTGGGAGCACTTTGGGCCCCCTGCTCACCTCTCCATGATAAGTGAGTCTGGGAGAATAACACAGTGTGACTGGAGGAGGAAGCCTACAGTACATCTCGACAATGAGAAAGAGGAGACCCTGAGCCATGAAATGATTGGTCCAAAGTCAAGCAGTGAGAGGTGAAAGCAGGAAGCAACCCAGGCTTCCTGAAGGAAATCCAGTGCTTTTCTACAGGGTCCACTCACAGCTGGTCAGTGAGAAGCCAGAATATAGTGCCACGTAAGAAATATAGGGACTCCAACTATTGCTAAGCATGCATGGATTGTAGATAGAGGATGACATGGTTGGATGGCATCATCGACTCAACAGACATGAATTTGAGCAAGCTCCGGGAGTGGGTGAAGGACAGGGAAGCCTGGCATGCTGCAGTCCATTGGGTCAGACACAACTGAGCTACTGATCTGTAGACTCAGGGAGGGGCGGAGTGTACCTCTCCCCAGCCTGACTTACAGTCTGCCCCTCATTCTGCACACTTCAGCATCCCAGAACTCCCTGAGAGTCTCACCTGCCCACATCCTTTGTCAGGTAGCTGGGAATGTTCTAAACCCAGGCCTCTTTTCATCTTAGTTCATCTCTCAGCCCTGTCCTGCCACATACTGCTTTATCTTAGCTGCTCATGTAAGGCACACCGTTGGCTTTTTTGTTTGTTCATTTGTTTGGTTGTATGCACCCTGATGCTGGGAAAGGCTGAGAGCAGAAGGAGAAGAGGGCATCAGAGGCTGGTTGGTATCACTGATGCACTGGACTAGAACTTGGGAAAACTCTGGGAGATGCTGAGGGAAAGGGATGCCTGTTGTGCTGCAGTCCATGGGGTCACAGACAATCAAAGAAAACTGGGCAACTGAACAAGAAAAGCTCACTGGCTCTTAGTCCCCTGACCCAGCCAGAGGCTGAATCTGGCTATCGACAGTGGGCATGCAGGGTCTTGCCCCCTGGAGTACCAGGGGATTCCCAAGTCACAGTCTTCTTCACTTGTCTGATTTTTCCTACTGTTTTTCTATTTGTTTGCATAGCCCCTCTTCCCCTGCACCCCACACACCAAGGTGCTGGGCCAGTAAATACTATGCTTCTTGTCAAACAGTATGCATACCGTCCGTGGTAATAATACCATGAAACTAAATTTTCTGCCACTACAAAAATTCCATACCAATGTAACAGAGGATAACAGAAGGACTCTTGCATGTACATTTAATCCTCAATTCCATTTGTGTATCACTACTTGTATATAGAAAGCATTTTCTATTAAATATTAGACCTGGTGTCAGTAAACTTTATTAAAGCACCATATATTAAAGGTGTTCAGCTTTGCAGGCCATATGGTCTTTGCTGCACTGCTCAGCTCCAAATTATTGTCTAAAAGCAGCCATGGACCATACGCAAATGAATGGATATATCTGTATCCTAATAAAACTTTATTTACAAAAATATGCATCAAACTGAATTTTGCCAACAGGCATAGACTGACACTTTCATCTTGAGCTTCCCAAATGGCACTAGTGGTTAAAAATACACACACACACACACACACACACACACACACACACACACAAATATCCACAAATACCATCTGCCAATGCAGGAGATATAAGAAACCCAGGTTCAATCCCTGGGTCAGGAAGATTCCCTGGGGAGGGCATAGCAACCCACTCTTGCCTGGAGACCCCTATGGACAGAGGAGCCTGGGCTATGGTCCACAGGGTCACAAAGAGTCAGATATGCTGAAGGGACTTAACATGCATGCACAGATTGTCCACATCTGCAGTGGACCTTGAAATATTTATGGGCTGTCTTATATACATTTGTATCCTAACAGTGGATGGCAAAGGACAAGCAATTAGATATGTTTTCTTAAAAAAAAAATCAGTAGATTTATTTAATGAATGCCACCAATGTTTCCTTATACATTTGACATCATCACTCTTAAACTGTCTTTTCCCTACTTATAACCAAACTAAGGGCTCCCCTGGAGGCTCAGTGGTAAAAAATCCACCTGGAATGCAGGAGATGCGGTTGCATTCCTGGGTCAGGAAAATTCCCTGGAGAAGGAAACGGCAACCCACTCCAGTATTCTTGCCTGGAGAATCCCATGGACAGAGGAGCCTGGCGGTCACATGCACAGGGTCACATACAGTGCATGGGGTCTCAAACAGTAGAACGTGACTTCGCAGCTAAACAACAACAAACCAAGCTGACCTCCTCCTCCTCTGACCACAGACACAGAGAGCCACACCTGTGGGTCTCTACGCCCAACATACAGCAGGATCATCTGGGAGGCTTGCTCAATGACTTTGCGGGGACCCACCCCAGATGTGCTGACACTGGGCTTAGGAACTGCATTTCCAGCGAGGTGCCGGGTGATGCCGTCACTACAGCTCTGGGGACCACACTTCTGAGAACTACTGAGTTAGAGCAGCATGAAAGGTAAAGGGGGTAAACTGCTTATTCTTTCAGAAAACAAGGGATGTAACGAGCTCGCTCAGTGCATCTGAAAGTAACGGCACGTCTCAGGTAAAATGTGTTAAGCTCCTCAAAAATCTGGAGTGTTCCTTTCTACAGAGAGATGTCCCAAGCCAGGAATTTGGAGCCCAGGATGTTTTTAAGAATAAGTGCCTTATCGATTTCAGGTGGTACAGGTTAGCCAGGACCCACCTCCCCCCACCCCCG
>SJYQ01001966.1:112462-249999 GCA_006410935.1 Redunca redunca
GGAGTGGTGCATTCGTCACAGGGATGAGCCTTCACCTACATGACATAGTCATCAAAGTCCACAGTTCACAGTACAGTTAGTTCACTCTTGGCATAATAGAGTCTATAGGTTTGCCCAAACGTGTAATGACACACATCCATCCTTTTAACATTAAACAGACTTTTAATGTTTAATGTTAAAACATAGGTGGCTGGGCCAAAGTGGAAATGGTGTTCAGTTTTGGACATGAACCACTCTACATCCACAATTCTGGTGGTGAAACTGAAGTCCGAGGCTGTGAAGAACAATATTGCATAGGAACCTGGAACATTAGGTCCATGAATCAAGGTAAATTGGACGTGTTCAATCAGGAGCTGGAAAGAGTAAACATCAACATCTTAGAAATCAGTGAAATAAAATGAATGAGAATGGATGGATTTAATTCAGATGACCACTGTATCTACCACAGTGGGCAAGAAGCCCTTAGCAGAAATGGAGTAGCCCTCACAGTCAACAAAAGAGTCTGAAATTAGCACTTAGGTGTAATTTCAAAAACAACAGAATGATCTCCATTTGTCCAAGTCCATTCCCCAACCACTGACGCCAAAGAAGCAGAAGTTGAACGGTTCTGTGAAGACCTACAAGATCTTCTAGAACTAACACTAAAAATAGATGTTATTTTCATCATAGGGGATTGAAATACAAAATTAGGAAGTCAAGAGACAGTCAGAATAATAGGCAAGTTTGGCCTTGGAGTATAAAATGAAACAGGGAAAAGGCTAACAGACTTTTGTCAACGGAACACACTGGTCACAGCAAACATCGTTTTCCAACAACCTAAGAGACAACTCTACACATGGACATCACCAGATGGTCAATACTAAAATCAGACTGATTATGTTCTTTGTAGCCAAAGATGGAGAAGCTCTATACAGTCAGTAAAAACAAGACCTGGAGCTGACTGTGGCTCAGATCACAAGCTCCTTATTGCCAAATTCAGACTTTGATTGGGGAAAGCTGGGAAAACCACTAGGCTATTTAGGTTGACCTAAATCAACCCCCTTATAATTATACAGTGGAGATGACAAACACATTCACGTGATTAGGTCTGCAGACAGAGTGCCTGAAGAACTATGGGTGGGGACTGGCAACACGATACAGGAGGCAGTGACCAAAACCGTCCCTCAAAAAGAAACACAAAAAGGCAAAATAGTTATCTGAGGAGGAAGAGAAGATGAAGAAAGGCTAATAACGTGAAAAGATGCTTACTTTTACTGGTGGTCAGAAAATGCTAAATTAAGAAAAGCCACGACAAAGCCCTTTCACACGTGACTTTACCATCACTCAGTAGCACAAGGACCTAATGCTAGTAAGTGCGTTAAAGGAAAGCATTGTGTGAGAGGGAGGGAAATCCCTTGGCCTCTTTGGAAAATCATCATAGCAGTTTGGGTGAAAAATTTAAAGGTAGATATGGTTTTATCTAGTTATTCTCATTCACAAAAATAAGAGTACCAGTGTCTAAAAATTTATTTATGGGGATTTTACTTTAGCACAGAATATAGGACAGAAAAAAAGAAAGCATCAAAAGCATATCTGCTCAATATTTATGCTACAGAATATTACAAAGCTATTAAAATGAGTGGTTGATCTATATATGTATATTGATCTGAAAATCTTTGTAGGAACTGCTATCATGCAAAAAAAGCTATGGTGAAATAAATATAGTGTTATTACTATTTCAAGAAAGCAAATTAAAACACCCATAAAAATGTGTGTTTTTTTTTTTTAATGAGCATAGAAAAATGTATAGAGCAATACACAGAAAAAAATTCACATTTATCATCTTGTAAGGAAACTGGGAAAACAGAGGAAACTATAAATTTATTTTCTTTATATATTGTTATTTGAATTTGTTACAAAAAGTACTCAGAATAAAAATAAGTGACATTAATAACAGTGACAAAGTGAAAGTAAAGTCGCTCAGTTGTGTCCGACTCTTTGCGACCCCGTGGACTGCAGCCCACCAAGCTCCTCCGTCCATGGGATTCTCCAGGCAAGAATACTGGAGTGGGTTGCCATGTCCTTCTCCAGGGGATCTTTCCGACTCAGGGATCGAACCCAGGTCTCCCACATTGCAGGCAGACACTTTAACCTCTGAGCCACCAGGGAAGCCCAAAGGAAAGACAAACTGATGGGCACTAGACCAGAGGAAGAACTTTGGAGATTGCTGAAGGGTAGCAAGTCAGGGGACCATGACCAAGACCAAGAAGGCTGGGAGGTCAGATCAGAAAGGATGCTGCACCCCCAGGGAACAGATGGCTTCAGCCCAAGGGAATGGAGATCCTATGAAGGACTTTAAGCAGGCTGGTGATATGATCAGGTAGAAATAAAGGCAATCACGGCCTATTTAGAGGAAACACAAAAAGCACTTCCCAAGCCTCCCTGCAGAACTAGAGGAATCCTGCTCAGCTGGTGTTCTGGACAAGACCGCCTGGAATGTAAGAGAAATGCCAATCTCAGTCCGGTTACCCAACCTTTAGTATATCATCCAAACTAAAGGCTCCCACGTGCTTTATCAGGAGACCCTGCTGGACTTCAGACCAATCTATCTTTTCGACCAATAAGCCAAATGTTGTTGATAGATCAAAAATAATATTATAATTTCTAATGAAGCTCCAAACTTACTGAATTTTATATCTTCGTACTTTTCTCTGATTTGTAGTTCCTCTTAATAATCAAATTTATATGCACTTGGTATAAGTAATATTTGGTTAATTTTATGAATGATAGCAGAGCCTTAGTAAATCTTTCAATTTGTTATAAATTTAAGAAAGTTACATTCACATATATTACTATTTCTGTGCTTTTATGTTAACACGGTTAACAATACCACTCAGCATTAGATAGTATGTTCGAAGGGAAATTATTTAAGTCTATAAAACAACCTACCCCCAGAATGACTTTTGCCTGGGATCTCATATATCAGGCATTAGCCTGGAGGAGGTGTTTATGGTTAGGTTATAAAATTTGCTGGGGAAAAAACTGTTTATAATGATCATGGAGAAAGCACCTAAATGATGGTGCTTCAAAAGGAAGCCACAGTGAAAACACCTCGGCCCTAACATTGCATTCAGATCAGCACATAGTTCACAACTGAAATGACCCCACAAATCTTGACAGCCTAGTCTATCTCTGTACATATAAAACTGTGGGCTTCAATTTTAGTTCATGAATGACACCAATTGCATACAATGAAATACCTACTAAACTGCGATCTAGGTGACCAGCATGTATAACATAGAGTGCAGTTTCACAGCCACACCCCATTCTCTCTGTTGGTATATTAAGTGAGATGAAGTTCTTCCCCTTATATACAGAGATCTATGTACTCATTAATTATAGTGACTTTTGCAAAAAAAAAAATTACTTCTATACTTCAGTGGAAGCCTAGGAAAACACTAATTTTATGTTACTCAGGGGCAAGTACCACATCTTCTATTTAGAACAAGAGATGTAAAAAACCGGCATCTGGGGTTCTGTTGCTAACTATTCTGGATGGTGAGAGGCTTTGTTTGGGCCACTCGACCTAACCAGCTATACATTTACGACTTGTGGAATTTCTGCAGCATACCTGTCCCTTCTTCACAGGGACCCAGTAACATGAACGGTAGTGTCTTTCCCCCAGTCAGCTAGTGCAATATCGGCCAGCTAGCCGGCACGCCTCGAAGTGCTGCGGTAGAAGACTGACGGGTGTCATTTCCATCACACTTTTCAAACACATTGGGCTAGTCAGTCTATCAGAACACACTGAGTTATAGGAAGCACCTACTTGCTGCTGTGGACTCTTCCTCCTGACCCCACTCGTGTAAATCTAGACTCTTTTCAGAAATCCAGCAATTACTTAGGCTTATACTGCTGACTGAGACAACGTTCCCAAACCAAAATATATGTAAGTAACCTCAAGTTGGACAGTACTGTCAATATAATTTGGCTGCAAACACTTCCCCCCCGACCCCCGCATCAAGAGCACCTCGTGCTCAGTGAATACACCATTTCCTGGCTGGTTATATATAAGCCCATCTGTGCAAAAAATGGCCAAATGCCCATTCAGGGTCGGCTGGAGCTGTGTCTTAAAATATGGTGCCAGGCTGTGATGAGCTTTAATGACCTTCATAACACTATGATAGCAAGGGAGCTGGCAAAAAAAAAGTTTTCTGTAAAACAATGATGTGGAGGTATAGAAAACACATATTATGAAATACATTAAAATAGTAAAAATTAAATTTATATGGTAACTATATTGAACACTTTTAATATATAACATTGTCTTGTCTTTTATAAATGGGATGTTTGGAAAGTATGAATTTTACCAAGTTAGATTTAGTGAGGAAGTAATGCCAATAACATTGTTGGATAATCTACGGATACAAAAGTCATAAACTGACTATTTTTTGCCCATTATCAGCTTCAACTCCTTGTAAGCATGTACTGGATACACTATCAGAAGTCTTCATTTGTGCTAGAATGGCTTCTAGGAGATTCTTCATTTACGTGTAAATCATCACTGCCATGAACTCATGATTGCTAAATACATACGAATCTCTTTTTATAAAACTGAGAATGATATATTAGCTGTGCTATGAAATTCCACATGTTTGAATGTAAATGAACATTTATAAGTTTTGCCAAATTGATTTGCTTGACTGACAAAGATACGGCACACTGTCCAGCAGCAGGGCGTGCGTGGCCAGGGCGTGGTGGCGCTCATGCTGGTTGCCCCTCTCGGGTCCAGCACCAGGCTTCATGAGCTACGCTCTGCGCACTACGCGGAGGCTGCAGTGCTTCAACAACGACATTTACCCACGCACTGAATCAGAGAAAGTTTAAATGAACTTTTTGGACTCTAGTAAGGTATCAAGTGAATGAAAGACACTGAATGAGAAATCCAATCATCTTATAAATGTTTGCAGTGTAGCATCAGAGGGTCCATTCCTAGGATATTTCCTCCCCCTAAAACGCCTCGATATAAGTGGGATCTTCAGGGAAATCATACTGTGGAAATAAGTGATTTATAGTGTCAGTTTACGTTTCCAAGAAAGAGTAGAGTGAATTGAGAATGGGTGTTTGGTAATTTTCTTTACAATACCATAATCATTCCTTGGTCCTTTGATAATAAAAACCATTCTATTTTATTTTGTGTTCTTAACATACAAAAGTGTTTGCTGGAAATAAATGTAGATTCTCAATAGACTGAGGAAGGGTGAATGAAGAGGGAGTCTCAGAACCTCCAACACGAAATTATACACAGCTCACACCCATCATGAAGATTTTTCCAGTATTGCCGTCCTCATCCCATTCAGAACCATGACCAGAGCGAACCATGACTCAGAAGGAACAATACAACAATACAAGCATCAGCAGCTACAAACGGAGCCATCTGCATGGATGTCAAATTGACAAATAGCCCGAAGGGGATGCCTCTGCAGCTAACCCTAGGATGCCAGTGCCTCCTGTGTCCACAGGGTGCCGTGTGTTCAGCACACTGAACCTTACTGGCCAGTGATATTAAGAAAAGGGATAGTCTGTGATATCAAGAAGGATGACTGTCCCTGACATGTACCAGCTCCACAATTCCTGAAAAAATAAGGTGACTCATAGTGAAAATTATCCCCAAGCAAGAGCACAGCGCAGCCAATCCTTATCTGCGCGGGTAAGCATTCATCACAAGTCTGCCCGTGCACTGACATTCATACTGCCTTTTTCTACGTGTCGGGCACTGTGCTGGAGCCTGTGCGTTCCCTTTCATGTGACTGTTTACATGGTTTCATTCAAGCCTATCATCTCACTATTTGCTTCCTATTTTTCCCATCTGGTCTCCATTCTTTCCTCCTTTTACGCTCTCCCCGGGTTATTTTTGTGTCTCTATTTTATCTTCTTTATTAGCTTATCAGCTATAGCTCTTTGTTATTTTAGACACTGCTTAAAGATTATAGCACACTATGTCCTTAGATATTATTATCTATTTATGGTTATACCTAATAAATCATATATATCAGTTCACTTCAGTTCAGTCACTCAGTCGTGTCCGGCTCTTTGCGACCCCATGAATCGCAGCACACCAGGCCTCCCTGTCCATCACCAACTCCCGGAGTTCACCCAGACTCATATCCATCGAGTTGGTGATGCCATCCAGCCATCTCAACCTCTGGCGTCCCCTTCTCCTCCTGCCCCAAGTCCCTCCTAGCATCAGAGTCTTTTCCAATGAGTCAACGCTTCACATGAGGTGGCCAAAGTATTGGAGTTTCAGGTTTAGCATCAGTCCTTCCAAAGAACACCCAGGACTGATCTCCTTTAGAATGGACTGGTTGGATCTCCTTGCAGTCCAAGGGACTCTTAAGAGTCTTCTCCAACACCACAGTTCAAAAGCATCAATTCTTTGGCACTCAGCTTTCTTCACAGTCCAACTCTCACATCCATACATGACCACTGGAAAAAACCATAGCCTTGACTAGATGGACCTTTGTCGACAAAGTAATGTCTCTGTTTTTTAATATGTTATCTAGGTTGGTCATAATATATAAATTGTTGTCTTGTTTAGTTGCTAAGTCATGTCCAACTGTTTAGATACTCCATGAACTGTAGCCCGTCAGGATCCTCTGTCCATGGGATTTTCCAGACAAGAATACTGAAGTGGGTTGCCATTTTTCCTCCAGGAGAACTTCTTGAACAAGGGATTGAATCTCCCACATCTCCTACATTGGCGGGCAGATTCTTTACCACAGAGCCACCAGGACAGCCAATTATATACAAATATTTATATATTATACTATTCATTTTTGACTCAGTTCAGTTCAGTTGCTCAGTTGTGTCTGACTTGTTGCGACCCCATGGACTGCAGCATGCCAGGCCTCCCTGTCCATCATCAGGGTCTTTTCCAGTGAGTCAGTTCTTCACATCAAGTGGCCAAAATATTGGAGTTTCAGCTTCAGCATCAGTCCTTCCAATGAATACCGAGAACTGATTTCCTTCAGGATGGACTAGTTGGATCTCCTTGCAGTCCAAGGGACTCTCAAGAGTCTTGACTAGTCTAGAGTAATGTTATGCCACTTTTCACACACAATAAGAATTGATGTTTTTGAACTGTGGTGTTGGAGAAGACACACCAATGGAAATATAGAGCTAAAATTTTAGATGAAGTATATTAGTACTGTCCACGTTCAGAGAAACTTCTCTAGTAATTAACTATAGAAATGATCCCTGAAAGGAAATCAGTCCTGAATATTCATTGGAAGGACTGGTGCTGAAGCCCAAACTCCAATACTTTGGTCACTTGATGTGAAGAACTGACTCACTGGAAAAGACCCTGATGCTGGGAAAGATTGAAGGTGGGAGGAAAAGGGGATGACAGAGGATGAGATAGTTGGATGGCATCACCGATTCAATGGACATGAGTTTGAGTAAGCTCCAGGAGTTGGTGATGGACAGGGAGGTCTGGCATGCTGCAGTTCATGGGGTCACAAAGAGTCGGACAAGACTGAGCGACTGAACTGAACTGAACTGAAGACATTTTACTGTATTTACTAAAAATTAAGTTGATCTATTATTTTGCTTAAACAAGGGAAAGGCTCTCGGAGTTTAGGTTCAGTGAAACACAAATCAGCTCTCTCTTGGTCTCTCTCTCTCTGTCTTGCTCTCAGCAGGAGTGTTAAATTGCTAGGAGAAAAAGAGAGAGAGAGAGAGAGAGAAACTCTTGAGCTCCTATTGCTTTCCTGCTTGAGTGCTGACAGCCTGAACCTATTGCCCTGCCAAGAATGCCTCTGGCTATAGAGAAGAAAGACTGCATTCATGATAAAAACCTCCTTGGGCTCAGTTTACTTCTCCAAGTTAGCTTTAAAGCACTTGAGATACAGAACTTCATGGTCTTTGCTAAGATAACAAATCTGACCTTTTGGGGGAAAAAAAAAATTAACTTTAAAAACTGGTGCTGGCATAAGGGTTAGAAGGCGGTAAAGAGAAAGAATGTGTATTATTTCTATTATCTAATCCCATTGTATGATTTCCCAACTGCAGAATTTCAAAGTCACTTATTAATTTGAAATAATATAAAAGATATCGTACATCTATGACATTTGATGCTGAGTGTGACATTGCTAAATTTAATTAAAAAATAAAAAGCATATGAAAACATAGCTATCCTGTTTGACCAAAATCAGGTAAATGTGTTTCTCTTTGAATCACTATCAAATGCATCAAAAGTTTAGTTTTAAACAATTAAAATAAAGTTGTGCACTTATTTGTGCGGTTTCAATTTGTGTCATTCTGTCTTCCACCACTTGGCACTGTTCTAATACCCAGCAGTTAATAAATATTTGTTGATTAGGTTGAATGAACCATTGACAAATATTGTGATTTTAGAAAATGTGAATGGGAAATCATCTTATATAAGAAACTGATGTTCTACCACGTTTTCCCCACAGCCAGATGAGTCTTTCAACAGGACAAGCCGGTTAATATTCTTTCTCCGTCTCCTTGAGTTTTACATCCCACTTGGCAGACAGCCTGCAGGATCTGAGCCAGCTTGGTCTCCACTGCCATCCTGACCACACTGCTTATTCTTACCACACTCTTTCCCTGCTCAAGACCCTTTACTTGTTTCTTTGCCTAGAGCACTCTGCCCTCTGATCTTCATGTGCCTGGTTCTTTCTTACCATTTAGATCTCAGTTCCAGGTCCTTGAGACTTAATTTAAGTAGCTTCTCACCTCTACCCCATTCCCTCTTGCGATGTGATCCCATCCTGACGTTTGTCTTGCACTTGTCGCTACCTGACATTATCTTAAATGACAAACATTTTAAAACTTCTCTTGCTGTGCCTTCACTCTCCCCACGCCCCACTCTGATATATTAATACGAGGTTCGTGTAAGAACAGTGACCCTTCCGTTTTATCATGGTATTTTTGGAAGTCAGAGCAGTACCAGGCATATATACAGGGCGAAATAAATGAACCAGTGAATAGTTGGATGAAGAAATGAGTGGATGAATGAAAAGTACGCTATTTATCAGCCAAGATCCAAAAAGTGGTTGAAAATGAGCATTAAAAAAATATATTTTAACTGTGCCTATTGATGCAATTATTCATTTCTATAATATTTAATAAAGGATTGCACCTTTAAAGAAATGCCATTGGCCTGAGAATATAATATAGTGGTCATTTTGAACTGACATGAAGGAAGAAGTGTTTCATGGAAATTCAACTGTGTCAGGTTAAGAAAAAGGCCACGGGGTTCACTGTACATGCTAAGAACTTAAAGAAGCTATTCTTTAACAGTAACAATGATAGTAGCGATACTAATATCACCATTCACAAGCATACTAGCAAACAAATTTTAGGCAAGACATCAAAGCTATTTAAAAAACAAAACAAAACAACACTCCCCCTGCTGTAGAATAATTTTACAGCTTGACACATGTTTCTTCAGCTAGGGATAGAACATGTTTTGAGAATATATTTCTTAAAATGACCACAGAATGGAAAAAAAAAAAAAAACACCCTTAATGGGCAGGAGTTTTTTCAGAATCTCCAAGTCTAAACTTAATAGCTACCACTTAAACTGTTGATGGCAAAATCATCAATTAAGTTTTATAGCAGAAATAGGTAAGAAATCAATCAAAAAATATTAGTAATCCATCTGCTCATCACAACCAATTCTGGCAGACACCATTATTACATTAATGGTATGCTATTTGGAGGAAAAAGTAAGGAAGATGGCTTAGCATCTCTCAAAAACAAGCATTATGGTACCAGATCAATTTGAATTTATAGCTACCCGGAGTCATCTATTATAACCTCATTCCATAAACACTGAATTTTGAATACCTTTAAAAAAACAGAATCAATATACATTCAAAACAACCAGGTGTTCTATTTACATGTCATTCTGATATAGCAGAATGAAAGGCTTTCCTATATAACCAAAGTCTGAAAATTAGAGCTGGGGATATATTTTCAGATATTACTAGGGGGGATATTTATTATGTATCTCACACTTACGCAAGTTACTAAGATGAAAAATGAAGCTGAACTGAAAAACTTACCAAGAGAAATGAGGTATAACTGACTTGCCTAAAACGAAAAAACTGAGCTTCTTTTGGCAATTTTCAGAAAAGGAGGAAAGCCAAACTACAGCATTTATCACAGAAATCCTTGTACATCCTCAAGAGATGGCAGAAGATCAGAAACAGGAAATAGAATCTGTGTCAGAAAAATTTTCAGATCCTCTTCTCACCCTTTTCCATTCTATTCTCTGTCCCAGGAAGCTGACCCGGATGGGCTTGTTGGGTTCATTGTTGGTTTTGGTCAATCAGAAGAAACTGGAGAGGTGTTCATTTCTCAGACTTCACTGAGAATGAAAAACTAGCAGTGTGCATGCTATTCGCCTTTTCAAAATTTTTAGTTGGCAGGCAACTGCCTTACACTGTTGTGTTGGTTTTTGATGCACCGCACTGTGAATCAGCTGGAAGTAGACATATGACATATGCCCTCTCCCTCTGGAGCCTCCCCACCAGCACACCCACCCCGCCCTTCTAGGTCATCACGGAGCACAGGGTGCAGCTTCCTGTGTTACATAGCAACTTTCTACTAATGATCTATTTCACATGTGGTAATGTTTATATTTCAATATACATATTGCTAATGTATATATTTCAATATACATAACCCTCTTGTGCATACTATTTATCATTGATGTTATACAATTATTTATTGTAAATTAGAAGCTGCAGCAGGAACTTGACCAAAGTCTTGGGATTAATAACCCCCAGATAGAAACTGGAACTGATAAGATGATTATGGGCAAACTCAATTACTGTCATCAGTCATCTTCGGATTTAAAATACAATTCTGTATGGAACACTTTCAATTTAAAGTATAAGAAAATAGACTTAGGAATAGAAAAATGCATCTGAAGAAAGTGTCACACAAGAAGAAGATACCACGGCCTTCCATGGGGATAAAGATATCGGCTTTATAGTAGGAATGTTATATACAGAGCCTGACAGTTCTTGAAGGGAACTGTACCAGTAAAGATGAAGGAACATGACTATAGCACAAAAAGGAATAACAGTTTTTGAGAACCAAAACCTTGGATGTCCTTAAACCAGTTCTATCAGTTTAGGAACAAAATAAACTCGAGAAGAAAGGCTATAAAGAAGCAACATGCTATAGAGCCTAGACTTAGACCTGGAAAGCAAATGGAAATTTGAAAATAAAAATTGGGAAGATGGAAATCAAAGCAACTCACTCCTAGGAGAACACTGTAAAAGACTGGTCACATTTAATAAGCTAGGGGAATATACCTCTTTCTAGAAATTTCAGCAAAATGAAAATAAAACCACTACCGTCAATGCTGCCAGTCTTCAATTACTTAAGGCAAAAAAGAAGAGGAAAGAATAATGTCAGTTTCCACAAGGAAGAAAAGCTGAATGGAGAATACAAAGTCAAGGGTGCTTTATTTTTTTAAAAACTTTTATAATACATATTGAAGATAAAATTGCTCTTCATGGGCACAGCAGGGTGTGTGAAGTGAAATGAAAGTCTTCTGGCTTATGACAAGGCATATTCATACAATACTGTTTGTAAATTTAATGCCTATATGCTACTTTCCTGTAGAGTTGGAGTTGTTATTTCCTGAGGCAACCAAACAAAAATCTTTTGGACAAAGTAGGGGAACAGTTTTGAAACATAAATTAGTTCCTCCCGTGTGAGACTGCAACAGAGACTTCTTCCGGTCTGCTGTCAGCACACGCAAACTCTCCTGGAAGACCGTCCTTGGCTATTAGAATAAAACTTTGATTTATAAAGATACGGAAACTTTGGGGAATAAAACTAAGTTTAAAGATTGCCTTGGCATTTTAATGAACCATTTGACTTTCTTCTACAGTTCCATGAGTAATTGAAAGGTGGCTACAAAAACCATCCTTACTCATACAGCTAATAACTTGAGCTGTGTTAGCTCAATAGTACACATTTTAAAACTATTTGAGGGTTTGTTTGGGTTCATAACCTTTCTTTAGATTAAGTCTAAAGTATTCTAAAGAATACTTTTCAGCTACATGCTACTAAATTTGCAGCAACATGCATGGATCTACAGAATATTATGCTTTAGTGAAGTAAGTCAGAAAGAAAAGGACAAGTAACAATTATCACCTCTATCTGGAACCTGAAAAATAAAAACGAATGAATGCATATAGCAAAACAAAAAACAGCCTCCAATGACACATGGGAGTTGTATAATTCTGCTTTTGATCCCTTCTTTTGATAATTACTGAGTGCTGGGAAAGATTGAGGTCAGCAGGAGAAGGGGACGACAGAGGATGAGATGGTTGGATGGCATCACCGACTCAATGGACATGAATTTGGGTGAACTCAGGGAGTTGGTGATGGACAGGGAGGCCTGGCGTGCTGCAGTCCATGGGGTCGCAAAGAATCGGACAAGACTGAGCGACTGAACTGAACTGATAAAAACTATTACATAATAAAATAGATAAGGAACACGGATATATTGCATAGCACAAGAAATTATAGCCATTAGCTTGAAATAACTTTTAATGGAATATAATCAGTAAAAATACTAAGTCACTGGGCTGTATACCTGAAACTAATATAAAATCATGAGCCAACTATACTTCAATAAGAAAAAAATATGTGTTTTAAAAATTTACATTTTGTGTACTCTAATGGTAATGCACAAGTGCACTCATCTCACACGCTAGTAAAGTGACACTCACAATTCTCCAAGCCAGGCTTCAGCAATATGTGAACTTCTAGATGTTCAAGCTGGTTTTAAAAAAGTCAGAGAAACCAGAAATCAAATTGCCAACATCCGCTGGATCATGGAAAAAGCAAGAGAGTTCCAGAAAAACATGTATTTCTGCTTTATGGACTATGCCAAAGCCTTTGATTGTGTGGATCACAATAAACTGTGGAAAATTCCGAAAGAGATGGGAATACCAGACCACCTGACCTGCCTCTTGAGAAATCTGTATGCAGGTCAGGAAATAACAGTTAGAATTGGACACGGAACAACAGACTGGTTCCAATTAGGAAAAGGAGTACATCAAGGCTGTATACTGTCACCCTGCTTATTTAACTTATATGCAGAGTGCATCATGAGAAACGCTGGGCTGGAAGAAGCACAAGCTGGAATCAAGATTGCCAGGAGAAAAATCAATTACCTCAGATATGCAGATGACACCACCCTTATGGCAGAAAGTGAAGAGGAACTAAAAAGCCGCTTGCTGAAAGTGAAAGTGGAGACTGAAAAAGTTGGCTTATAGCTCAACATTCAGAAAATGAAGATCATGGCATCTGACCCCATCACTTCATGGGAAATAGGCAGGAGAACATTGGAAACAGTGTCGGACTTCATTTTTTTGGGCTCCCAAATCACGGCAGATGGTGACTGGAGCCCTGAAATTAAAAGATGCCTACTCCTTCGAAGAAAAGTTATGACCAACCTAAATAGTATATTCAAAAGCAGAGACATTACTCTGCTGACTAAGGTCCGTCTAGTCAAGGTTATGGTTTTTCCTGTGGTCATGTATGGATGTGAGAGTTGGACTGTGAAGAAGGCTGAGCGCCGAAGAACTGATGCTTTGAACTGTGGTATTGGAGAAGACTCTAGAGAGTCCCTTGGACTGCAAGGAGATCCAACCAGTCCATTCTGAAGGAGATCAGCCTGGGATTTCTTTGGAAGGAATGATGGAAAAGCTGAAGCTCCAGTACTTTGGCCACCTCATGCGAAGAGTTGACTCGTTGGAAAAGACTTTGATGCTGGGAGGGATTGGGGGAAGGAGGAGAAGGGGAGGACCAAGGATGAGATGGCTGGATGGCTTCACCAACTCAATGCATATGAGTCTGGGTGAACTCCGGGAGTTGGTGATGGACAGGGAGGCCTGGCGTGCTGCGATTCATGGGGTCGCAAAGAGTCGGACACGACTGATCGGCTGAACTGAACTGAACTGAACAATAAGAAGTAATTAAGGACACACAAAAGTTTTTAAAATAGAAACTGACTATACTGTATTTCCCATATCTGATTTTTGACTACCAAAACTGTACTTCAATGAAGACATGTCTTAAAATCTTCCTTTCAGAGGAAATAAATAATAGATATAGATAGACAGATATGGATAAATGGACTACCTTAAATTACACCGTGCTCCACTAAACTACGGTAAGACCTGACCAGGCGGCTTAGTGGTAAAGAATCTGCCTGCCAATGCAGGAGACACAGGTTCGATCCCTGGGTCAGGAAGATCCCCTGGAGAAGGAAGACAACCCACTCCAGCATTCCTGCCTGGGAAATCCCATGGACAGAGGAGCCTGGCCAGCGGCAGTCCACGGGGTCACAAGGAGGTGGACGTGACTGGGTGACTGAGCACAGCACGCACACTCACACCTGGCAGCTCAAGTATTTCCTCGCTCAGTTGGTCTCCAGTTTCCACTTTATTCTTACACAGAGGGTAAAGGGAAAGGGTAGTGCAATACAGATAACCTTTTGTATCTGCTTTCTTCCACTTAGTGATACATTCTGTGGATTGCTCCATACCACTTGTAAAGGGGATTACCAGCTGCCTAACACTATGGCTGGGCTCTCTCAGGCTTAGGCAGTTAGGATGTTTTCACTGCTTTTCAACTATAAACAATTACCTTGTACAGATGCACTTTCATATTGTTGGAGGATAACAATTTATCTTGTAGAAAATATGTATTTTTAAAACACATTTTGAGTAAACTCACAGATGATTTCCAGAAGCACTTTTGCAATCAATCCTTTAAAACAGTAGAAGGCAG
This sequence comes from Redunca redunca, assembly GCA_006410935.1. Taxonomy (NCBI): domain Eukaryota; kingdom Metazoa; phylum Chordata; class Mammalia; order Artiodactyla; family Bovidae; genus Redunca; species Redunca redunca. The sequence goes on from SJYQ01001966.1 coordinate 127,295, forward strand.
CTGTTCAAAGGTATCAAGGGTTTCCTTTAGTGAACTAGTGGGTAAAATTTCTCTGATGATGAGTTTAGTTTTTATGCTAACAAACCATCACATTGCCTCAGTGAAGAAAAGGAACTCAGACACCAAGTGCACAGCTGGGCTTCACTCTTTTGCTCGGGGACCTTCCTGAGGTTACAGGATTGTTTTCTCTTTAGTTGCAGTAACATGTGTTTGGGCTTAAAGACGATGATCAAGTACTCAAGGGGGAAAAAACCAGATGTATATCATGTAAATACAAAAAGTAAAGGAGGACAGCCATCCCAGGTTTCAGTCAGAAGTGCAAAACCAACTATATTTGGGGGCTGTAATATTTTCCTCTTTGAAGTACAGTTTCAGCTTTAGCCTAATTTCCAACAGAAAATGGCATTTGTAAGCTGGAGACGGTCTGCTATGTTCTTATTTCAAGAAAAAAGCATTACTATTCCTTTCCTTGCGCCACTATCACCTTTAACGGCTCACCCTTCTATTTTCTGAAATAGAAGCAAATTGCAATGTATTCTATAAGACTCAAGGTAGAAGAACCAGGGAGTTATTCAAATATAAAGAACATAATATAGCAAAGTCCTTCGGTGAGAAAATAGGAAGCTGAGAACTTTCCAATCTTGGGACTAAAAATAAGAATGGTTATATGTTGCCATCAATATATAAGGCTGAGGTCAGAAATCAAATGTAAATGACACATTCATGGAAAGTGTCTAGTTTCAGGGTAGGATATTTCACTCTTAGAGATGGAAATCAATTTGTTTTAAATTGACTTAAGTTCGTTTACACAAAACAGAACCTTTGTACAATAGAGCATAAACTGACAAGATAAGTATTCGTTCTGAGCCTCTAAAATGAAAAAGAACAGTTCACAACCGCCAAGATGAAGGTCTCCATCTGGCATTTCAGATTTACTGGTATTTCATGAAAGTCAGTTTCATGTTATAGGGCAATTCTCTGCTAGAGGAATAAAAAGCTGGACTAATTCTAGCTTAAAAAAAAAAAAAAGCAAATCCATAGCAAAGATAGTATATTTGTAGCCTTTGCAGCTGCCTTTCTGTAACCTGTGTGAGTCATTTATAGGTCCTGTACTTGAATCAGATTCCAATGAACAGCAGACTCATCAAAACACAGCCAGGTCCAATAATCAATGAGCTTTTGCCCCACCACCCACATTCTATACACAAGATGACAAGTTTGAAGAAGTTAAAATGTTCCACATCTCTTCCTTCTGGTCCAGATGGGTATAAATGGCATAACACTATTGAGCGCCCCTGCCTGGTTCATGCCAACCTCTGTCATCTCCCATCACTAAGGACAGAGTGCTAAGTGGATGACCACATTGAGCTTACTAATTGGGCTGTGTTTATAGTAGTTGGAAGTGGGGTATTAGAAAGTCATGCCAATAATCCGGGAGCACTCTCCTGGCGGCCCACGTCTGCTGATCCCTGAGTAATAAAAACCTGAGATCACGGCTTCTACTCTTCAGCCTTAAGCCTCATCAGGAGCCTTCACCATGGAGATGTACGGAGCTTGGGGCACAGGCCCAGATAAAAGGAAGGTGGTTCTTTGCCTCTTATTTCATGGAGTTGCTTTTATGTATTACGTATTCATGTTTTATGTTGTTAATGTTAATGCTTTCATGTGTTAATGTTTCCCGAAGGAAAACATCCTCTCGGTAAAAAGAGGGCATGGGCAGGAAGGGTTACACCAAATACATCGAAACCCATGACCAAAACCCTCAGAGGCTCTACTAGCAAATCTGCATACTTCCATGCAATGTAGATCTGACTCCCTCACAAGTGTGCTGAAATTGTCACATTGTCTGAGTAACCAATTTGTCTCGAATACTTAAATCATACCATGGGGATCAATCTTTCGTGTTTTGTAATTTTAAACTCATTTTCGTTAGCTGTTAACCTTCAGGAAAAAGCAAAATAATTTTGGAAATAGTTGTCTCCATCTAATGCATGGCGTTCTTTCTATTCACCAAAACTGGTTTGAAATCCAGCTCTAAGAATTACCCATATAAGATGGTTGCTAATCTAGGCCTAGTTTCCTTGTCTTTAAAATGAGGAGTCAGAGTCACACGGGGTTTCTTTAGGATTAAATAAGAACACATGATGTGGTGCCTGACAAGATTAAGTGCCCAATTAATCGTGTCATCATAGTCATGTCAAGAACATTGTGAAAAAATGTCTAATTCAGACCAAACGGTAGAAAATCACTACCTTCAATACAAAACTGACTAAAAAAAACTGAAACTATTTCAAGAATGTTTGAAAAAACAAGGTTTAACAATTGATGTGAGACTTCTTCACTAGGAACCTCTTTTTTTCTCAGCACAGGCTTCAGAGCACTGGCTTTTTTGTCTAATTAATTCAGATGTTTTCTCCATCACATTAAAAGATCCCTTTGAGGAAATCAAATCCATCATTTTCTGAAACTTTGCCTGTCACAGCAAGAGACTGTAGGCTTTTATATTTCCTAGTTAGCCTCTTCAGTCACTTAGCTTTTTTTTCCCTTTTTCACTTCCTATAAGACAAGCTGTGCTCATCTTAAAATAAACCAATACAAGCGTGGACAAAGAAACCCCAGGGGAGAGCCACTGTGTTCTCCCTGCTGCGGAAGCCGGTTGCCTTGCAACAAGCCCATAAACCCGGTGGGAGAAATCTGTAGAGTGCTGAGGAACAGAGGCTCCAGAAACTTCCAGAGGGAGGCAAAGCTCTGAGTCTTGAGGCTCAATAGCAAGTTAACACACGCACCTGTGCTAATATTTTAGTCTTTGGAAATTTGGTTAAAATAAGTTTAATTTACACTAATGGTGAGGAAAGTCATTTTGGATTAGTTGAAGAGTCTGAATTACAAAATATTTTAAAAGAAAGCATTCTTATTACTTCTAGTCCTTTATGGTAATACAAATTAAGCTCCAATACAATATGGACAGATTTCAATTTGGCTCCCTTTAAAAATACAGCATGAATGATTTACAATTAGTATGGAGAATTGTATTTAACATGCACACTGATTATTTCAAGGTGATTTATAAATTTGCTCAACTTTTCGTAGCTGTCTCCAATATATCTTATATACTTAAAACATTTTCTCCCCACCAAGAGCCTAAAAATATCTTGCATACAGCTCTATACCACTAAATAAATTCTAAATATATGAGTTCTACAATGGCATAACTACACAAAGGCTTTGTGAGCAGTGTCTGAAACTCCAAGCAAAAGACGAAACCCACAGCACTGCATCTAGCAAGGCATCTGTCTCTATATGATTATTTCCCCCGAACGTAGCCTGGACCCACGACGGGAATATCATACCTCTCTGATATTTATATTACTACACAAATTCTTCTGCAAAGCATTCCATACCTCCTTCTGAGCCATCCTGGTGAATGACCACACTTGGATCGCTCACTGGCTCACACATGTTTCAGGATGAGCTACCAAGGCATTTTCTTTCTGCTATCAGAATCATAATCTCTAGGGTTAAAATTCTATCACCAAGTTTACATTTTATAGAGAAGAAAGGAGCTACATGGAGATCAAGTTCATGCATCACTTAATGGATGTGGGTTTGGGTGAACTCCAGTAGATGGTGATGGACAAGGAGGCCTGGCGTGCTGCGATTCATGGGGTCGCAAAGAGTCAGACACGACTGAGCGACTGAACTGAACTGTAGCCTTAAGTGTGAAGACTTAGCCCCACTCTCCCCTTCGTTCCCCCTTCCGTGGGGCCTGGATGACTGTGCTTTCAGGAAGTAAGTAAAAAGTGCTCTCGCTGTTAAAGCATCATTAGCATCACCAGAACCATGTAAGGCACAGGCTAAGGTGCTTAAAGAGTACTTTGATGGGCACTGAAGTGTGTCCAGCTCTTGTATGCCTCGGCACATCCTCCAAGCGCTAAGAGATGGATTGAAAGGGGCAGTTCAAAACAAGCCTCCTAGTAGTTTGCTATCCACAGATCATTGAAATGATATACTACAATAACCATCCCCGGAACACTAAGGCTTATTGCACTGAGGTGTAATTAATCTGCTGAGCAGTGACAGGACAGAGCTGCAGAGTGCTTCCCAAGCTTCTGAGATCTGGCACACCAAGGGACGGTCGGGGAGTCCTCAGCCCTCGGTACACTAGCCCAGCTGACTGCAACACGCCTTCATTCAGTGGTCCCACATGTGCTAGATAACACCATTGATTAAAAACTGCAGAGGTCGTGCTTAGCTTTGCTCCAATATCATCTGTCCCCGAAAGTTCATTTACATTTGCAACCTGTGCTCCTGAATATAGAGGCAGCATTCTCGCCCTGAGGGGAAGAGAGTTGCCCTGGCACATCTCAGATGGGTCTGGGGCCCCTGAAGTCTGTAACTCTGCCGCACCGGGTGTGCTTGTGATTTGCAATTAACAAGGATGAGATGCAGGTACAGCGTGGAGAGACTTTGAATACACGCTGACAGAATGTTAAGTGTCTCGTGAATTGAAAAGGAAAGGTACAGATAAGAACAAAAGAAAATAGAAGTGAAGTCTAAAAATAAACCAAATCCTTCTTTTTTAAATCAACTTTTAAAAAGATATTCATGTAGATAATATTAAAGACATCGTATTTGGACATCACAAAGTGGTTGGTGAAGTTGGAGGTAGTTGGTAGTCTAAACAGATGTTTCTCTGATTATGTCATGATTTGAAAGAATTTCATAAGGGAAAGATATACTGAAATATATTAAGAAAATTAATTTATTACTTAATTATTTAACAGAAAAATATTTTGTATTGGGACCTGTTAAGTTAAAATTAAAAGATAAAGTAAAATTTAAAAAATTAAAAAGATGTACTGAAAAATGAAAGAAAATTAAGCTGACCAAAATCTAATACTTGAGAAAAGGTTTTTCTAAAATTGTAAATTCTGAAAGTAGGGAGTAAAAGAGTAGAGTGTGTGGGACAATTAGGAAAATAGAATGATTTTTCTCAAATATATGATGAATAAAGACTCTATCTTGCCTATATTTCAAAATTTGTAAATCCATAACTAATCGGAGCAATTTCTTTTAAATAACCTGTCAAGATGATACAATTGATGATAAATCTGTGTGGCTGACCACACTGACCCCATCTCAGGCCCGTCTGTCCCCGTCGTTTTCTGTTGGGCTGAGCTTTAGCCCAACTCACAAGGGACTCACTCAAGCCAGGAAGTTCTCCGTCAGCCTTTACCTTCGCCTCCCTCTGGCAGGAAAACTGGAAAAATGCCTTTGCGGACATAGATGGTTAATGGTAATATGACCCCTAGGGGACGGGAAAGCCCTGGTCCCCAAAGGTGGGACGTGCTCCTCCTGAGCTGCAAGAGTCTGTTTTCAGCTTTGGTCCCTCTAAAGCCCCCTGAACCCCTCTCAGTGGCAAGGAGTGCAGCTGTGACCCCACCTCTGGACCTTCGTCTGCCTGATCTTTCCTTCCTGTGGGCAAGTTTCCCACGTAAACTTTGTAATTGCACTTTATGGAGTTGCTTTCTTTTGTTCTCTGTCTTAAAGTTCCTTCTCAGTTTAGACGCTATTATTCAATATCTCTGCTGTCCAACAAAAGCAAGTGATTAAAATATCATATTGAAACTACATTTAAATAAATAACTAAATACCAAAGGCCTTTAACAAAGGCTATAGAATAATTGCTTCAGTGCAAATTTGAGGTAATCCAGGATCTGTGCCTCCTGACGGCCAGAATCTATCCTTTCATACCCTGCGATGAGGCCCTAGCATTCCTGCAAACATCGTTTAGCCTCGTAATTTCAGAACCGTACAGAAAAATCAGTTCTGAACCCTGATAATTCTGGTGCAGGCTCTAACAAAGAGCTAACTTTTATACTAAAGAAAGGTCAGTCATACAATAAACAAGTGACTAAACTGTGAGTACTTCAAAGCTAGGTCCAGCATCTCGTTCATTTTTATCCTCAACATGTGCATTCATTGGCTCAGAGGTTAAGGCGTCCACCTGCAATGCAGGAGACCCGGGTTCCATCCCTGGGTCGGGAAGATCCCCTGGAGAAGAAAATGGCAACCCACTCCAGTACTCTTGCCTGGAGAATCCCGTGGACAGAGGAGCCTGGTGGAGTACAGTCCACGGGGTCGCAAAGAGTTGGACACGACTGAGCGACTGAGTGACTTCACTTTCATTTTCACTTATGCATTCGTGGGCTTCCCTGGTGGCTCAGAGGTTAAAGTGTCAGCCTAAGATGCAGGAGATCCAGGTTCGATCCCTAGGTCGGGAAGATCCCCTGGAGAAGGAAATGGTAACCCACTCCAGTATTCTTGCCTGGAGAATCCCATGGACAGAGGAACCTGGCAGGCTACAGTCCATGGGGTCGCAAAGAGTCGGACACGACTGAGCGACTTCATTTGTTCACTTCTATGCATTCATTGAAAGCTTTATTTCTAACCTGTGAAATACATTTATCACATATTTTATTTTTATGATTTATCTGTATATTTCTCTATATTATGGATCTATCTAATATATATGTATCTTTACTTATTGTGCTCAGCATTGTCTGATTCTTTGTGGCCCCATGGACTGGGACCTGCCAGGCTCCTCTGTCCGTGGACTTTTTCAGGCAAGAATACAGGAATGAGTTGCCATCTCCTGCCCCAGGGGAATCTTCCTGACTTCTTGATCGAATGGGGATCTCTCTGTCTCCTGCATTGGAAGGCAGATTCTTCGCCACTAGTGCCACCTGGGAAGCCCCATATTTACTTCTTAGTTAGATATTATTCAGAAATCTTTTAAGAAGACAAGAATACTCTCATTTCACCATCAAATCTGCAAAATTAGTTTATTCTCTGCCTTCCTGTGGAGCATAGGAGTGACCTTCATCTTAGCGTCCTCTCTCTATGAGCTCCATCCAACTCATTCCATGACGTGCCTGTAGCCTTATCACATAGGAGCCAATGGTCAGACTCGGGGCCAGGCAGTTGAGGGAACCAGGATGCCATCAACGGCTTTCCTGTGTTTGGACAGGTTTCAACACTGTCTTTCTGAGGCAGACGTGGGATCATATTTCTTCCCCAAGAAAACTGCTCATCAGCATAGCCGGGTTCAGAATCATTCAACAGGCTGGGAAGCCAGAGGTCCGCACTCCTGCAGCTCTCGTTCCCCGGGGAGTTGCTGTGAAACGCACAAGGCCGATGGAGCTTCATAGGGTCCTGCTCCCTCATCTCTGCATGGACAGAGCCCTGGGCCTGATTTACTCCTGAATCTGTATGTACACGTGACAACTGAGAAGCTATCTGGCTTTCATTTGGATGTAGAGGCACAAATGTGGTATTTTGGGGGATACTGCAATTACTTGTTTCTTGTTTGTTAAATCCAGGCAAATGAAGCCATTTCAGTTCTGCATAAAGTCTGCTGGAAAGAACCAGGATTCAGGCACTTAAGTGTGCCTCGGCCACGTGCAAACATATGTCCTGCTGACCATGTACAGGCCATCTGGAAGGCTCTTCACGCTTTAAGACATGTTAACCTTCACCTGCCTTAAATTTCCTGAGGGAAGTTTTGCTGTAAATATTCTAGAGGAGTTTTAACCATAATGCTCTGAAGCAATATTACTTAGAAAAATACTTTCCTTGAGGAAAGTGAAGCTTCATAATGGTCGTGTCATTGCATATTTATCTGCTCATTTCTTTCTCAATTTTTTGGGTAAATGAATATTTTTCAAGATAAGTTGAATAGCAACGATATAAAGAAATCGCCCTGCTCTATGCCTGCCGACTATGCACATTCTAGGGATCTTGGTAAGTGTCAGATCACGTGAAAAGCAAGTGATTTATGTGTTGCTGGCGACCAGGATTAAGTCGCCGGAGGTGCTAATAGCTACTGCTAATAGCTTCCTTTCCATGCAAAAATGATGACAGTAATAGTTAATAGTGAGCAACTGTTTCCTATGGGTAAGAGATCGTACTTCACGTATTTTCTTGTATAATCTTTATAACAAACCTATAAACCACCATTTTGAATTGCTATTTATAGATGAGGACAGTATAACAGATAAACGATTTTGCCCCTAGTCACAGCCGGGATTCAACTGGGCACTTGTAACTTCAGAGCCCTCATTCTTAATCCACGCTCCCCAGCCCACTCCAGCCGGTTGTGTTTCAAGAGTCTTAATATTAATCCTTTTATGTCAGTACACTGACTACATTTGTAGTCTCTTCATTTAATGGGACTTCAAGATTCCTGTGTGTTTGGATAATGTAAACTGTATATAACTTAACTACTGCATTACTTTAGATGTGGTTTCACGTTTATAATCACAGAACATCCTACATTGATGCTTTGCAACATCCACGGGAGGCAACTGTTTCTAAGGCCCTCCTGGTTATTTTTCCTGCCAGAAAATTGTTCTCACTTCCACTTATTTTCAGCTACTTCCTACTGGCATGACAAACCTCTATACATTCTTGTAAATAAAGCGGTCCTCAGGCATGAGTAGAAGACAGAAGGAACACCTTCCACTGGGTCAATAACTAAAGAAAAAGAAATATGGGCAATTTCTCCAAGAGTAAGTTCATGTCGCTTCTTCTGTTAAGCCTTTCTGACCTCGGGTAAAGTTAATCATTCCCACCTTGGGGTTTGCAATATCTCTTATACTACACTGTATATTCTTATACTCCATAATATTTTTTTTACAAGTCTTACTTCCTCCCAAGACAGTAACTACTTGATAGAGGAAAATGTGACGTGTTTACTTCTGTTTCTTGGACCTTAGCATAGCTCCTGATGTACATACTTAATGAATGATTGTGGCAGAAAGAAACAGAGAGAGAGGAGGCAAAAGGGGAAAAAAGGGAAGAAAATATGTAAGAAGAGGTGAAATACATTAACTTGCTGTGTGATTTGTATCAGTTCAGTTCAGTCACTCAGCCATGTCCAAATCTTGGCGACCCCATTGGACTGCACCACGTCAGGCCTCCCTGTCCATTGCCAATTCCCGGAGTCGACTCAAATTCATACCCATTGAGTCGGCGATGCCATCCAACCATCTCATCCTCTGTCGTCCCCTTCTCCTGCCTTCCATCTTTCCCAGCATCAGGGTCTTTTCCCATGAGTCAGTTCTTCTGACTCAAGGTGGGCAGAGAATTGGAGTTTCAGCTTCAGCATCAGTCAGTCCTTCCAATGAAGATTCATACTCTGTGATTTGAATACGTACTAAATACTCTTATTTATCTATAATTTATCATATTAGTAGAAAAAAAGAACAAACCATCATCCCTCTGAATAACTCCTCTGACCCAGATTCCCAAGAACCGAAATGAAAGCGGTCAGAAGCACCAGAAACACAGCGGTGTCAGTCTTCCCAGGAGGACTGTGCAAGGCTGCAGACCTGCTTTTATAGAAGAGCCGGGTGTTAAGTACAGCTCTTCATTGATGCGTTTTATCTAAAACACGCCTCTAAAGTGTGTGAGTATGTGTGTGTCCGTGTTCTAACCTCGCAGATTGAAGGGAGCTAGAAGAACTGCCACTTAAAAACTGCAATCAGTTTCACAAGGTGGAAATTTCAATTCATCTCTGGAGAGAGTATTCTGAGGTTTTGAGTAAACCATCTAAAATGGACATCTTGCTTAAAATGTGATGAAAGCAGGGTCCCTGCTCTGAAATGGAGGGGTTCGGGCACTCTGGACCAAGTCAACCTACAGGTTACATGTTGGCAGGTTACATCTTTATTCAGGAAGACGCTGTGCATTCCTGTGGAGATCTCATGGAAACTTCTGAGCATGGAAAGCGTCTCTTGTGAACGAAGGCAGAGAAGAGAAAGTGAAGAAGCTGCTTCCTTGGACAGGCCCTGAGGGCTGGTTGCACAGGCATTCCGGCTCTAGGCCCTGGCATCACATGTAGTGCTGGACTAAAGGCGGGGCTCTCCTGATGCCAGGCAGAGTTCCTCACTCTTGCCCCTGGGGCATCAGCTTAGGGGTCCAGGAGAGGGCATCCTTGATCCGGGCACTGCTGTCTTCACAAGATGGGCTCCACCAAAGTCAGGAGGAAGGATCCTTTACTGACTTCACGGTGACAGTGGACAGGGGACAGTAACCGGGGAAGCCGGCTGGGAAAAGACCACGGCAGGAGAGACGCAGAGACAAGGTGGTGATTTGACAGCATGTTCGACTGGTTCTGGGGAGAGCTCCAGAAACAATATGTGATGTTCACAGCACTGCTTTAGAATGACAGGACAAAACAGGCCAGAGGTTCAGCTGGAGCAGACCTCTGCCACTGTAATTTTGTCACCAGCCATCAAAAGGACTGCATTTCTACCCAAAGACAATCAGAACCTTGGCACACCAGTTCCGTGCCTGTCTGCTGATCATCAGGACAGGAGAGCTTCAGAATCATGCGGGGATCCCTCTCCATGCCGCTGCCCTTGCCCTGCCCCGCCCCAGAACCCCATGTGGAAACTGAGTCCCTGGGTCTGACATTTTAAACTTTCCAATGAAGGTCTTTTCCTCAGGTTATATTTTGTCTCCAGCTCACTTGGAGAGGTAAGCCCCCGAACGTAAGGTTTGGCATCCTAGCTTCTCCCACGAGAGGTGACCTGACACGTACGGGTGGAGAACCCAAGGAATAGCTGCCGGGTTGGAACTGTGCACGTGTGTGCACACCAGTCTCACTGTCGGTGTTAGCTCCAGGGCCCCAGGCGCTGTTAATCAAGGACAGCGGACTGCACTCTCAGGACAAGCTGCTTCTGGGGACTGGCTCCTTTGCAGTTGTGCTTACATGTCATCGTTTATTTTCAGTCCTGACTTGGGCCAATATGCATTTTGCTTCCACCGAATGCCGTATCATATTTGTACTTTAATTGTCCAGGGTTATAGTGGATGTCATTTATTTTTTGACTTGGTGGTTTAGTTGCTCAGTCGTGTCCAACTCTTGCGACCCCATGGACTGTAGCCTGCCAGGCTCCTCTGTCCATGGGATTTTCGAGGCAGAAATACTGGAGTGGTTTGCCATTTCCTTCTCTAGGGCGTCTTCCCAAACCAGGGATTGAACCTGGGTCTTCTGCACTGCAGACAGACTCTTTATCGACTGAGCTACAGGTAAGCCCCATTTTTTGACTTGGATAATGTGAGTAACTCCTTACTAATACATGAAAGTGAGTGTTAGCTGCTCAGTCATGTCCAGCTGTTTGGGACCACAGGCACTGTAGCTCCTCTGTCCTTGGGACTTCTCTCAGGCAAGAACAGTGGAGCAGCTTGCCATTTCCTTCTCCAGGGGATCTTCCAGACCCTTGGAGCACACCGAGGTCTCCCGTTTTGCAGGCATTTACCATCTGCAGTAAAGAATCTGCCTGGAACACAGGAGAGCCAAGTTCAATCCCTGGGTTGAGAAGATTCCCCTGGAGAAGGAAATGGCAACACTCCAGTATTCTTGCCTGAGAAAAGTGCCATGGACAGAGGAGCCTGGCAGGCTACGGTCCATGGGTTCTCAGAGTGGGACAGGACTGAGAGAATAAACTTTCATTTGCTAGTACATACCATAACCTAAAAATGTGTCATCTCAATTGTGCCATCTCAATAATTTATAAAAGCTGCAGAGGCTAGTCCAATCGCTTTTTATGGAGGGATCAGATTAGTGTATGGGCTGGCCTTAAAGCTGAGAACACTATCAATTTCTGGCTGTCTCTGGATAGGCAACTGTGAATGTTAAGGGAGGAAAAGAAGCGGCATTCAACATCAGTGAAATCTGTAAAGACAAAAGCAGTGTGACCGTTTGCCAGATTTCTGCAAAGCTGGGTTTCCTCACCTGTACGGTCCCCGAGGTCGGCCCCACACCAGACCTGGATTTACTGCCCCACCAGCTCCCACCCATACTGTCCCCACCCCACAATGTCCCCAGTCTACTCCCAGCTTGATCCTCAGATCAGACCATCAAGCTTCACAGGCAAATGTACAGAACCAAGTCCAGAGCCAGTCCATGCTCACTGACCTGGAACCCAGGCACAGCTGATCCAACAGCCCACAGCCTTTCTGTTGCATGCTGTCCCCAAAATTCCTAGAACTCTCCCAGAACAGCTGTCTGAAATCTTTTCTATTCCCCTTACACCAAAACCTATTCCTTCCCACCCCTTGACAAACGATCTCGCCTCTACATTAGGAAATGCTTCCGGTCGGTACATCTCCATTTAAGAGATCACTGCTGGGAATTGGGTGTGCTCTGCACATAAAACAGTCCCAATTACGGGAAATATCTCAGAAGCTGCTATTATTCATGTTGGCCTCTTGCTCTCAGAGGCCAGTCTGACTGCTGCAGGGCACACTAATTCTCATCTGTACACCTTTACAGAAGTTCCATCCTTCCAGGAATCAAGGCTTCCTTTTGCCCTTCAACACAGACAAGTGTTCTTCCCCATTCTTCAGGGTGCCAGCCATGTCCTACATCTGCCGTAAACCTCCCTTGTTACACCAGCATCCTTCCAGAACACGCTCTGGTCAGGACCATGACTCAGCGTCTCCCTGTGCGCCAGCCTCCAGTTGCAGGCATGCCAGCAGACTTTCTGAGCTCTCTCCCAAGCATGAAGGGGGTTGCCTGCTTCTGGGTCACCTTCATATCAAGCAGCTCTAATACATATTACCTGGCTCTCCCTGAACATTCCAGAGAATTTTCATCATTCTTCCTTTAAAAACAAGCTCAATGCTCGGGACATGTAGGGAGACCTCTCCATGATGTGCCTGTAATATTCCTGATTTGCACTGTAACATAAAAGAAGCTTGACCCATTTTCTCTGAGCTCCTGCTACTAAGTCACGTCAGTCGTGTCTGACTCTGTGCGACCCCACAGACGGCAGCCCACCAGGCTCCCTCGTCCCTGGGACTCTCCAGGCAAGAACACTGGAGTGGGTTGCCATTTCCTTCTCCAATGCATGAAAGTGAAAAGTGAAAGTGAAGTCACTCAGTCGCATCCAACTCTTCGCGACCCCATGGACTGCAGCCTACCAGGCTCCCCTGTCCATGGGAGTTTCCAGGCAGGAGTACTGGAGTGGGGTGCCATTGCCTTCTCCATCTCTGAGCTCCTAGCTTTTCCTTAACCTGACCCACTTGTTGATTCTTGGTTTAGAGGAACTCTTGCTTAATTTCTCGGACTCTTTCTTTTCAGACACTGACTCCTGGATCGCATATCCCATCTGCTATGATTATCTGCCCGCCATCACTTTTCTCAATGCCAACTAAAGTCCGTCTAGTCAAGGCTATGGTTTTTCCTGTGGTCATGTATGGATGTGAGAGTTGGACCGTGAAGAAGGCTGAGCGCCGAAGAATTGATGCGTTTGAACTGTGGTGTTGGAGAAGATTCTTGAGAGTCCCTTGGACTGCAAGGAGATCCAACCAGTCCATTCTGAAGGAGATCAGCCCTGGGATTTCTTTGGAAGGAATGATGCTAAAGCTGAAACTCTAGTACATTGGCCACCTCATGCGAAGAATTGACTCTTTGGAAAAGACTCTGATGCTGGGAGGGATCGGGGGCAGGAGGAGAAGGGGACGACAGAGAATGAGATAGCTGGATGGCATCACTGACACGATGGACGTCAATCTGAGTGAACTCTGGGAGTTGGTGATGGACAGGGAGGCCTGGCGTGCTGTGATTCATGGAGTTGCAAAGAGTCGGACACGACTGAGCGACTGAACTGAACTGATCACCTCAAAACAACCCTCATGGCAGATACTGTTATCACTTCCTATGTTGAAAAAAGAACCATATCAATCTGTGTGTGCTATTTATATATTTTGGATACTAACCCCTTATATCATTTGCAAATACTTTCTCTCAATCAGTAGGTTTTGTTTTTCATGGATTTCTTTGCTATACAAATACTTTTAAGCTAAATCATGTAGAAGAAAATGGCAACCCACTCCAGTATTCAACCTGGTGGGCTGCAGTCCATGGGGCTGCAAAAGAATTGGACATGACTTAGCAACTAAATGATAATAGCAAATCACCTATAACTCAATAATTTTAAAAAGGATTTAAAAAAAGAACTAAAACTGTGTTCAAGGCCACACAACTAGCAATGCTTGCTTACAAATAGTGTCTTAAATCTAGGTCTTTCTTGTTCCAATGCTTTTAAGGCTATATTCTGCTGCTTTACTAAATCAAGCCAAAATAGGTAGAGAAGATAAAAACAAGGATATTTCATGTAAATTATTCTTTTCATTCCTGCTTGTCTGCGTTTTTGGAAATGCCATACTACTTGAGGAAAGTACATGGAAATACCTGAAAGATGGGGCTTCCAGCTGCCTCTGTGATAAAGTACCCACCAGTGCAGGAGTGCTAGAGACTCGGGTTTGATCCTTCAGCTGGGAAGATCCCCTAGAGAAGGAAATGGCACCCACTGCAGCACTCTTGCCTGGGAAATCTCACGGACAGAGGAGCCTGCTGTGCTACAGTCCATGGGGTCGCAGAGAGCTGGACACGACCGAGCGACTTATCACACACTCATGCAATGGAAAGATGGACAGAATGTGATGTTAGATTTAGAAAAACAAAATGATAAAGAGTGCTAATTCTATTAATACCTAGCTGGAGTGCTAATTCTATTAATATCTAGCTTCCCTAAAGAGTAATATTACAAACCAAATAGAAATAATAATTTTTAAAAGCTTACTGTAAGATAACTGATTTAACAAACTTTATTCAAGTTGAAAAATGCTGACTATCTGTGATTTAGAGAATAGCAGTCTTCCACGTAACTTTATCGAGTACTCTAGTTTGGCAAGTAAAAGAAAAAACTTGACAAAGTATATATTATCCCACGAGATGTTAATTTTATATATATATATATATATGTAATATATATACAGAGAGAGAGAGAGAAGGGAAAGTCATTCAGTTGTGTACAACTCTTTGTGATCCCATGGAATTCTCTAGGCCAGAATACTGGAGTGGGTTGCCATTCCCTTCTCCAGGGGATCTTCCCAAATCAGGGATCAAACCCAGGTCTCTTGCATTGCAGGCAGATTCTTTACCAGCTGAGCCACCAGGGAAGCCCATATGTATATATGGTTGGAACTGTTGGTCAACCAGAAATACTAGCCAAGAGCTTGTACTATGTATCCAATAAAAGTCTAAGCAGTTAATTTTGGGGGAGTGTTAGCTTTTCTGGAAACAGCTCAGAGCTCAAAAACAAGATACACATTGCCACATATAATCTATGTTTAGATAATATTCTCTCGTGACTTCTCTGGGATGACGTGCTGAACTTATATATTGAAAAGAAGTTCATAAAATTTATTTTCAAACTTTATGTTCTAATATGTTGTATGTTACAGGAATCAAAACTATGCAGGAGGCACAAAGACAGGTTAATGAAGCAGGACAGACTCTAGAGATAAAACCCCAAAGTTAGTTTTGGGGAGGAGAAATAAGTAAAATCAGATTCATATAAAATCCTTCACACTAACATTAAATTTACATTTATCAAATATTTTAAAAAGAAAGATTTGGAAATAAAACAACTAGGAAAAGTTTTTAGTAAATATCTATAATGATCTTGCATATCAAGGAGATTCTACTAAGAATGACTGCAAAGACTTAATACTACAAAGAAGACAATGCATTTAACTCCTTAAATGCTATATGAGTTAAGCACATCATCGTTAACTGGCTTAAATCGTGCTAAAACACCATATAAAGACTTTCAAGTTAAATTACTTACTGGCAAAAAATATTTGCAATATACATGATAAAGGGTTACTATAAGAAATGGGTCCTTATAAGGAAAGAGCCACAATAATGAGCAATAAATAATGGAAACCTATTCATGCTTCCTAGTAACTGGGAACAGGTAATTAAACATGAGATAGTGTTCCACTGAAAACACTGATAAAAAGTAAAATGAATGAACTGTGTTCTAATAGTTTTGTTGGATTTAGTCATTAAGTCATAAGTTTGTCCATGGTGTTTTCCACACAAGAATACTGCAATGGCGGAGAAGACAATGGCACCCCACTCCAGTACTCTTGCCTGGAAAATCCATGGACGGAGGAGGCTGGTAGGCTGCAGTCCATGGGATTGCAAAGAGTTGGACATGACTGAGCGACTTCACTTTCACTTTTCACTTTCATGCATTGGAGAAGGAAATGGCAATCCACTCCAGAGTTCTTGCCTGGAGAATCCCAGGGACGGTGGAGCCTGGTGGGCTGCCGTCTATGCGGTCACACAGAGTCGGACAAGACTGAAGCGACTTAGTAGCAGTAGCAGCAGCAGCAGCAGCATACTAGAGTGGGTTACTTTTAGGGAGAGTGAAAATAGGTGTGCACTTTCCTATTGAAATTAAACATCATAACACTCTAAATGCAAAATGCTTTTGACCTAGCAACTCTTCTGTTACGAGAAGATCCCACAAGCCTCAGAGAAGCTGGGCCTGTGAACCACAGCTGCCGTGCTTTTGCTCTAGAGCCTGAGAGCCACAAACGCGCTGCAGCTCCTGAAGCCTGTGCATCCTCGATTCTTGCTCCGCAACAGGGGAAGACACCACAGTGAGAAGGCCATGCACTGCAACTAGAGAGGAGCCCCAACTCGTCCGAGCTCGAGAAGAGCCTGTGCAGCAACAGAGACCAAGCACAGTCCAAACACAGAAATAAAACTGTGTGATCAGACACGTGTTCAGAGATGCACGCGAGAGAGATGATGGAATGCAGTGCAGCTTAAACACTCCCTGGTGGGGGACCACTAAGCAGAACAGAATAGCATCTGTCATAAAACAATCACGTAGACTTCTATCTGTTGCTAGGAGAATGAGTACAATATAGGATGTAAAAGATACAAATTACAAAATAATACATAAGATATGAGTCCAACACACAAAAAAGCGTGTGTTCCGGTGCAGACACACATGAATAGCTTGAAAACCATCTAGAAGAAAGCACATTCCCAGTGTCAACAGTGATCTTCTCCACGTGGTTTGATTAAACCTGAGTTTCAGCCTTTACTTTATGTGAAGGCTATTTTCTTCAGACCACATTATGCTCTTAAAATGAGAAAAAGCAACATTTATTATGAAAATAATGGAGGCATCATAACTTTAAATTGCAGTTCGAGTACACCATTTATAATAATATATTATGACAATTATCCTGGTGCATAGTTCTGAAAAAAATCAATGGCAATGCTTTTCTAAGTGACTGTGACTAAGTTATTTATTTTTTTCCTCCAGATCAGCTGGTAGGGAATTTTATCTGTGTCACAATCATACATGTATTATATAAAATTCAAATTGAGTACATTTTTATTTAAGGAGACTACAGATGTTGCAGTCTGCTATAAAGTTATTGTCAGAGCATTTTTATTGATTTGAATACTTCATGTTATTTGTAGAAATTACAATCAACTACAGTGGCATGATGGTCAATTTCCACAGTACTGGTGGAAAAAGCCAGAGATCAGGCCTAATAAAAGTCAATACATTAGAATAAGAACAACTATGGTAATAATAACTACAATGTATTGATCTCTTACAATGTGAGACTCTGACACAAGCACTTTATATATCCTTTTTACCCATTTACCCATTCCAACTGCCTTGTATAAAAAGTATAAATATATAAATATATTTATATATATGTATAAATATATCCCATTTACCCATTCCAACTGCCTTGTATAAAAAGTCATGGATATCTGTTTAACAAATGAGAAAACTGACAGGAGTTTGAAGATTTTGTCCAAGACTATCAGACTACAAGCGTGAGAGGAAAAGCTCAGATCAAGCTTCTCTTACTTCACTGGCCACGCATCTGTCTGTTAAGCTACACAATGACCACAGGAAGAATAAACCATCAGGCAAAATCGTTTGGAAATACATTGTTAATGGTGACTTAGGAAGTACATGCAGAAATCGGAGACCAGAGTATAGCTTCAGGTAGAGTGGACAGAATTAAATTAGATATTAACAGATACATAGGGTTTCCCTGGTGGCTCAGACGGTAAGGAAGCTGCCTGCAATGCGGGAGACCTGGGTTCAGTCCCTGGGTTGGGAAGATGCCCTGGAGGAAGGTATGGCAACCGACTCCACTAT
Organism: Redunca redunca; assembly: GCA_006410935.1. Lineage (NCBI taxonomy): Eukaryota > Metazoa > Chordata > Mammalia > Artiodactyla > Bovidae > Redunca > Redunca redunca. The sequence goes on from SJYQ01001966.1 coordinate 145,363, forward strand.
TCTTGCCTGGAGAATCCACATGGATGGAAGAGCCCGGCAGGCTACAGTCCATGGGGTACAAAGAGTTGGACACAACCAAGTGATTTAGCACAGCACAGCACAGATACATAACTGTATTTTAATTTCTCTGGCATGACCACAAAGTGGGGGAATTGACTGGAAAGTGCTTGTTCTTCTTTAAAAAGATACTATCCAAGCTAAAGACAGATTCAAATATACAAATGATCTAGCAGGGCATGAATAAACTCTCAAGTCCTTAAAATTCTACTCCCTCCCATCATCAACTCATTGTCTAGTTTGTAATCTGAACCTGCTTTTATAAAACTATGACACACACACACACACACACACACACATAATCACATAATCATGGAGGGCTATGGGACATATTTCAGTTACCCGTTGCTATGCCACAAACCACCCCAAATGTTACTGATTTGAAAGTTTTTTCTAGACGTATTTTGCTCACAAATCTGCAATTTAACTGAACTTTGGTGGAGACTGCTAATCTTGGCCCCATGGCAGCAGCTGGGGAGGCTCAAAAACCAGGTCTGAAGGCTGATGTTGATTCAAAAGACAAGTGATAGGAAGGCTGACCTGCTGGGTGAGGAGACACCTGGTTCCTGAGTCACCTCTGCCTATTTCCGTGTGGCTTCGCCACGTGGTCTCTTAGGCATTTTCCATGATGGTTAGGGCTCCTCGTGTACATATTCCAAAAAGAAAGCCAAGCAGACACTACCTCACTTCTGTCATTTTCATTTACTTGGGTGATTTAATTACCTCCAGTTACCCACCCCGCCTCTTTCCCTCTGTTTCTTTTTACACGGAGATTGTCTTTCATCATCATGAAGGGTTTGGTTATTATTTTATTGTCCTGTAGTTTTGTTTAGTTTTTTTTCTTTTTAAGGGTCACCAGTTTTGGAGAAGACTCTTGAGAGTCCCTTGGACTGCAAGGAGATCCAACCAGTCCATTCTGAAGGAAATCAGCCCTGGGATTTCTTTGGAAGGAATGATACTAAAGCTGAAACTCCAGTTCTTTGGCCACCTCATGCGAAGAGTTGACTCACTGGAAAAGACTGATGTTGGGAGGGATTGGGGGCAGGAGGAGAAGGGGAATGCAGAGGATGAGATGGCTGGATGGCATCACTGACTTGATGGACGAGAGTCTGAGTGAACTCTGGGAGTTGGTGATGGACAGGGAGGCCTGGCGTGTTGCGATTCATGGGGTCACAAAGAGTCGGACACGACTGAGCAACTTAACTGAACTGAACTGTGATATCTGTGGTAGAATTCATAGTAAATTAGTTGTGACAGTTGGAGAGAAAATGTGGAAAATTCAGAATAAATCACATTTCTCAATACAATGTCATTCCATTATTACTAAAGGACTATGCTTTAAACTGCATGAAATTAAAAGATGCTTGCTCCTTGGAAGAAAAGTTATGACAAACCTAGACAGTGTATTAAAAAGAAGAGACATTACATTTCCTACAAAGGTCCATATAGTCAAAGTTATGGTTTTCCCAATATTTTGGCCCCTGATGTGAAGAACATCAGGTCCAAGGGGCCGCAAAGAGTCAGACAAGACTGAATAACTGAACTAACTGATGGTTTTACCAGTAGTCATGTATGGCTGTGAGAGCTGGACCATAAAAAAGGCTGAGCAGCAAAGAACTGATGCCTTCAAACTGTGGTGCTGGAGAAGATTCTTGAGAATCCCCTAGACAGGAAGGAGATCAAAGCAGTCAATTCTAAAGGAAATCTACCCTGAATATTCATTGGAAGGACTGATGCTGAAGCTTCAGTACTTTGGCCACCTGCTGTGAAGTGCTGACTCATTGAATAAAGACTCTGATGTCGGGAAAGATTGAAAGCAGAAGGAGAAGGGGATGACAGAGGATGAGATGGTTGGATGGCATCACCATCTAAATGGACAGGAGTTTGAGCAAGCTCTGGGAGTTGGTAAAGGAAAGGGAAGCCTTTTGTGCTGCAGTCGATTGGGTTGCAAAGAGTCCAACAGGACTGAGGGACTGAACAACAACAAACACTTTAGACAGTGCACCATAATCGGAATTAGTGGATTAGAATTCTTAGTTTGTAGTAGTCATGACTCTGTAACATCCTGACTAATGCTCTGGTGTGGGTGATCTCTCCATTATTGGCTCTATTGGGATCCCATTGTCACAGAGTTCATCTAGGTAGGCCCATAACAATGACTGCAAAACCCTCTTCTTCGGTGGCAACTACTTTATCACGTTCAGTTGCCTCTGCTTATTTCATAAGAGTAAACACAAGCCATCTCTAAGGAGCTCCTTTAGCTGAACTCCAATAAAATGTACTTTTTGTATTTCTACTGTTGTGATTTTATTCTTATGCAGCCATATGCTATAACCACACAGCTGGGCAGTGTAGACTCCTCTCCATTTATATCTGCTTTTATCCATATGAGATAAACATCTCATCACCAAAGTACGTGACTGAACTACAGTCCTTAGGCAATGAGCTTATTTAAAGCATTTCATTATTCAGTCAAGAAAATGTCCAAATTGAAATGCATGCATTATAATAATTATTAGTACTCACTGTTAAATACTAAATTAGAATTGATTCTCTGAATGTTCTCCATATATTGCACATTGTACTAAGTGATCCGAATTTTAACTGCTTAACATAAAGCCATTTAATGACATAATTGTGAACATCAGTGTAAGTTTTAATGGAATGGTAAGAGCACATGGAGAAATGGTTCTTTGAAATGGCTTGTTTTCATAAGGCAGGTATAAAACTAATAAACGAGATAACTGTGAGGGAAAATGACAATGCTAAGGTCCAGGAAAATACTGAATTTCTGAATAAGGTATGAAAATCTACAGATATAAACAGCTGCACGATGCCAACAGACTACTGCTTACTTTATAAACTCAGGAAGCTTTATTGAGCCCCACGTCTCCGCAAACACTCAGTGTAATTTCCTAAGTGATGCATAAGATGTGCTCTACAAATGGGAAGTGGAAAGAACGCAGACGTTAACAAACATGCACTGAGAAATAGACATTCTAAGTCGCTTCTCAACTGCTCAGCAACAGCGACAGTCAACTGGATCATCCTAAAGAAGGGATTTGTCTCAGATAGTCTCAAATTTCACTTCACGTAGAAACCCATTTTCAGCTGAGTTCAGTTCAGTCGCTCAGTTGTGTCCGGCTCTTTGCGACCCTCTGATATTTTCAAAAGTTAGTGGCAAAGGAAAAAGGTCCCAGTTTTCCAGTAAGGGTGGCAATAAAGGAGTGGAGGGGAAGCCCTTTATACTGGGTCATTCACTACTGGTGATTACAGATAACAGAGAGTTAACCAATAAAAACAGAATTTCAATCATCCACTAAACAGACCCCCACTGAGGAACATACTGGAGAAATGTGAACGGATAAGACAAGAAAACCATATGGCTGTTCCTAATGACCCAATAAATACAAGAAAAGTGTGGTGCTTCTAATCGGTTCTAAACTAAAAGCTCATCTGTATGTTGTTTCTAGCTTTAAGGAAGGCAAAATGCCGATTCTCATTTACCTTGATTCACACATTTACCAGGGATTTAAGGACAGTAGAGTGTGTAAAAATAATCTTTTATTTTTGTATACTTCGATTTTCTTTTTCCTTCTTTTTTCTTTATCATATCTCTCATGTCAGCCAGCTCAGCTTCAATTTCAGCCTTCAAAATATCCAAACTTTCGTGTAGTGAGATTCCTTCTATAACTAGTCATAATCCTCTATGTAAAATCTCACAAACAAAAATAACAAACACAGCAAAGGGAGAAAGTGCATTGCCTCCATTTTCTCTGTCATGTCTAAAATTCCAGATACTCTCCAGGAGAGCATTCTCTCATAGCAGGGCTCTTGCAAGAGGGTCTTTTCTGCCAGAAGTTATCCTCCAGCTTCTCCACCAGGAACTCTGACTCAGCCTGCAGATTCCAGCCCTGGCCTCCACTGCCCCCATCAAGGGTGCCCTAACCCACAGATTCTAGGCGGACATCCTGGTTCGTGTCCTTGTAACTGTTGGGACCTGACCTGAGCCATGACAGGCTCAACAGGCCACACTAGGCCTAAGCCTCAGGTTCTTGTAAGCATGAGTCATAATTCTAGGAAGCCCCCGATGACACCAAGGTCCCCAATGACCCAAGGTTGTGACAATCAAGGTTATGTCAATCACCATGATGACCCAAGGTTGAGTCAATCACTACACACCAACTAAACTATTGCTCAGACAAAAGACCACCTGAATATAAGCAGCTGTAATTCAGGGCTCAGGGCTCTCGTCAAGACTCCACTGCGCTGGATGAGATGGGAGCCCTAGCCCGGACTAGTAATAAAACCCCTTTGTTTTTGCATTGCTGTGGACGTCTTATTCTCTCAGTTTTGGGGACTCGGACTCTGGGCATAACAGTAACGCTTGGGCTTCGCTTTCATCCTCCCTGGTGACAAGTCCAAGCTCGTCAGGACTGAGGGGACCGCCGTGGAGGCAGAGGATGTTGCTTTTTGCACCCACAGGAGTGCTGACGCTCCTGCCTGCCAGAGAGCAGGCAGCTAACAGTACTTAAGGGGTCAATGACCCTTCGTTTTCTAAGTCATTAGGGCTTCCCTGGGCTCTGGGGTAGAGAATCCGCCTGCCAATACAGGAGGTCTAGATTTGATTTCTGGGTGAGGACGAGCCCCTGGAGAATGAGATGGCTACCTGCTCCAGTATTTTTGCCCAGGAAATCCCACGGACAGAGGAGCCTGGTGGGCTACAGTTCATACGGCCACAAAGAGTGGGAAACGGCTCAATGCCTACAACAGCCACAACTCCTGTCATGTCCTCTGCCTCATAAAACGCTGCTAATCCTGGCGACATCGCTACCTGCGGAATTCCCACTGTCCCTGCTCAGCGCACTGCTCCAGAGTCTTCTCTGTTCACCTCTATCGAGGGAATGCCCGTCTCCGAGCCCTCCAGAAAATACTCTGTGTGCCTGTCTGCTGGCCTCTGGGAGACACCGGCTTCTCTTGTTTCTTCTTTCTTCCTCACACAGTGAAGTCTTCTGCTCCCCTTCATATCCATCTTCATCAAGATGCAGTTCAGGGCAAAAACCATCACTGGCCAAGCCCACTCTGACATCTTCCCCAAACTATGAGAGCAGTAAATGAAACATTCTCTTTTCCGTCCCTAGTGCCCGGCATAGAAGACAAGTTCAGTGCATATTTCCCTTGCACTGTTCAATCCGAATTGCAGTCATTTCTGTTATGTCTTATCTTCCCAACCAGATTTCCAGTGCTTGAAGGTCAGTCTTTGTTTTCTGTGCAGTGAATAATATAACCAAAATATACTTGTTATGAAAACAACTATGTTTCTCTCAATGGAAAAACACACACTTTAAATTATAATTTGCTTTTCCATCTTGACACATGAAAGTTTTCTCTACATCTCACAGAAACACTCATGTATGATGATCGGCACTGAATTTATTTTCCAGAACCCTGAGTACTGAGGACTGAGTACTCTGAACACTGAGAATTACCTACTTTAGGAAACTCAGACCTGAGGATCCCAAACTATGTTTGTTTTCCAAATATTAGAGGAAGTAAATGTTTTCCCACATGGGAGTCAACAGTGCATGAGATGCTTCTCGGTTTTGATTTTATTTTCCACTGCTATTTTCTATTTATATAATTATATTTTCTGTACAACATCGCAAGTTTGGTAAACTGGTTTAAGTGTGTGCTTTGCAGCATATATCTTACAAACGAAATTTTATCATGGCCTCTGATAACTTTCTGAGAGCTAGCTTGACCTGAATAAGAGGGATGATGGTTTCCTAATGACTGCCATCCAGGCATGATGAAGTGTGGGTCTCCAAGACACATCAATCACCTGCTTGAAGGACCAAGAAGGCTATTTCCTGGTGGAGAAGCAGGCCTCATTCTCTTGGCCCATTACTCCTACATCTTCCTTCTATTCTTCTCACTCCATTAGCCTCCTGTGTGTCTGCTCAGAGGCTATCACAGTCTGACCTCCAGGCCCCAATTCCTGGTATTTCCATTTAGGTCTAATTTACCATCCCAACTGAAAAATTTGGTGATGTTTACAGGGGTATTTAATCTTTCTTTGCTCCAGGTCTCAGAATTTCATTTACAAATCTATTGAAATTATCTTATCACACCTCTTGCTACCTTCTCAGGTAAATGGATATACCCTCTCCCCTAATCTAAAACCCAGCAGTCTTGAAGAGCTTTTTTTGGTTAATCATGACAAATTCCTCTGTCATATCTTTGTGTTCTGGGGCCCTTGTTTAAAACCACAACATAACCTTCAACAGAGCCTCTCACTGACATATCTAGCTTTGAAATCATTCCATGGAGAGATGAAAAATTAAGAAGTAACTGTTGAAGCCTTTGGGGATGATAAAAATGCTTAAAATTGCTCATATCTCAACAGCATTGTGGTAACATGCATGATTTTCTTCTGTATATGAAATAAGATATGAATTATAGCACATCAGGTGAAAAAGCAACTTACACTTCACACAGATCAGGGTTTCCCTGGAAGTGAGGAAGCAAGAATTCTTTTCAATGCTTAAAATACACATTAAAGAAACTGCACATCTGCTTGAAAAATGGCATCATTAACAAGTTTATGTTTGTGGGACTATGGTGCGGACGTTGGTAATCTCGTGTGTGTCAGTATTCTGCCGTATATACATACTCTGGTTTCCTTTCCTTGGTGATTAAGTTTTCCATGTAACAGAGTACAAGAGTCTTTAGCAATACTATGGAGAAGATGAATGTTGATCTAATTTTCCACTAAGGTGTAAAAGCACTCAAAAAAAAAACAGGGTTATTTCACAGAAAAAGGAAAACTGAATGGAATTGAGTCTAGACTTCAGAGCTACACAAATACCTATGAGTTCTTAAAAACTACCTCAATTTCTTCACTTCCCTAAAAAAAAAAAAAACTGACATTTTTCTTCTATAGTGGACTTATTTATAAATAAAATTAAAAAGATTTTGTTTTAATTCACAAAATTTCAGCTGATTCTACAATAGTGTGGGTGTGTGTGTGTATATATATATATATATATATATAAAGATAGATTTATATATACGCTTCCCCTATGGCTCAGTGGGTCAAGAATCTGCCTGCAATGCAGGAGACACAAGAGATGAGGGTTCAATCCCTGGGTTGGGAAGATCCCCGGGAGAAGGAAATGGCCACTCCCTCCAGTATTCTTGCCTGAAAAATCCCACAGACAGAGGAGCCTGGTTGGCTACACAGTCCATAGCGTGACAAAGAGTGAGACTCGACTGAGAGACTCAGCAACAAAAAATATATATATCTTTCAATTTCACCATAATTTTTTAAAAGAAAAAAAAAAATGACAGTTTTTGTTTTCCACTACTCAAAACTTGATTTAGAAATAAACTGTCCTTCAGTCTGAATACTTGATAGGTTTTTGAAAAATGCTGTAAGAAGTTTCTAGTTTGTCACCCAAATTGCATGTCAGACAACAAAGAACATTTTGTCACGCTTAGATACCATTCAATCATAATCTGAGTTTGACTGCAGTTCTATTTTATTTAGAATTGAGAGAATATAACTAGAGAACAGTGCAAGGACAGGGAGAGCATTTCTCTCCCACCAGGGATGAGAGCAGAATGAAAGGAATCAGTGTGGCCTTTCCTCTTTGCCTGCTGTCCCCATTCTCCCCCTCCACCCAGCTGGCCCTTGAGGTTTGATGAGGCCTCTGGAACCACAAGGGTTGGGATTGTTTCAATATGTATTTGGAGATGGTTGTGATGTGTTGCTTACTGCATAACGCAGGCAAGTTTGGGCAACACAAGAATATGCAGCCAAGGACTCTTATACTGTTCAGGTAAAGGCTTTCATTTGTGGCTGTCTCAGTGAAAACTTGGTCAACCTCAGATTTTTTTTTAAAAAACAAAACAAAGCCAACCTTCCATTATTATTAGATATTGGAAAAAATAAGAACATATCAACTACACCAGCAAACCATCCTGAGAAATCCTAAGACTCATTTTATGAGTTCTGGTTAAGCCTAGAACAACACAAAAGGAAACCAAAAGCAAAACAGAGCTCTTCAAGTGCAGTAATCTGATTTAAACTGAAACATTAGTAAGAAACTTTTGGGATATAAAATATGCAAATGATTTATAAGTAAAAACTGTTCACTATTTGGTGACACTTATTTAATATTCATTGGTTCCTGGTCAACATCTTCCCAGAAGATGAAACCAAAGTTGGAGACTATGAATATTAACTTATATTCAAACTAATCTTCCAGTTGACATATACTGAGCCTAACAGGGAGAAATGAAAGAAATAAATTACATATTGAGTAAGAGGAAAACTCTCCATTTGCTACACTGAGTTTAATAATTGTATCATTTATTATAATTCAGAGGATAGTTTTTAGTACCAAGTTTCACTTGAAATAAGTCTTTGAGCTATTTAAGAGATTCTTCTCAACTGTTTCTGATAAGAAAGAAAATTCTATGTAAAAGAGCTTAAGTGAAAAGTGAAGTGAAAGTAAAGTCGCTCAGTCGTGTCCGACTCTTTGCGATTCTGTAGACTGTAGCCCACCAAGCTCCTCTGTCCATGGGATTCTCCAGGCAAGAGTACTGGAGTGGGTTGCCATTTCCTTCTCCAGGGGATCTTCCCGACCCAAGAACCTAAGCAAATATTGCTTCTCAAAGATACAGAATATGATGCATGCTATAGGCTGTTAAGTGGTAGAATCAACACCCCTTAATAGGCCTTTAGAATGTGATATGGTCACGAGAGCAGAATCTCAGGAACAGGGTTAGTGCCTTTATTAAATGAGACCCCAGGGCTCCTTTGCCCTGGTCTCCACGGGAAGAAATGGTGTGCTAATGCCATCCAAGAATCAGGAAGTGGGCTCTCCCCAGTCACTGCATCTGCTGGTGCCGTAATCTTAGACTTCCATCCTCCACAACTGTCAGAAGTAAGTATTTGTTGTTCATAAGTCACTCAGTTTATGATACCTTGGGACTTCCTTGATAGATCAGTTGGTAAAGAATCTGCGTGCAATGCAGGAGACCCCAGTTTGATTCCTGGGTTGGGAAGATCAGCTGGAGAAGGGAAAGGCTACCCACTCCAGTATTCTTGTGCTTCCCGTGTGGCTCAGCTGGTAGAGAATTTACCTGCAATGAGGGAGACCTGGGTTTGATCCCTGGGTTAGGAAGATCCCCTGGAGAAGGGAAAGGCTACCCACTCCAGTATTCTGGCCTGGAGAATTCCAAGGACTGTATAGTCCATGGGGTCGCAAACAGTTGGACACGACTGAGTGACTTTCACTTTGGTATAGCAGTCTCCACAGTCTAAGACAAGATGTAACTGAAATAATTTTTTCATTTTTTTTCCCCTGCAATTATTCCTGATCCTGAGGCCCACTGCTGAATTGTCAGGTGTGAGGGAAAAGGCAACAATCTCACAGTCGGCTAAGAAACCCTTCATTACCACAAAAGCACTGCTAAGCCAGACATTTTCACAGGGGAGTGTTTGACAAACAGGGGATGCTCACTTTTAAAAGTTGTGATTTGGAACTCAGGAATAATGCCTAGAGAGTAAGGCTCTAGGTATGTTTTAGTCTACATCTGCGCAAGTAAGAAAAAAATATATATTCCCCAAGGCACATAAAAAAATCCGTATCATATCCAAAGGTGAATTAATTTCACTAATGGAAAAATGCTAATTGATTTTTGTTTCACTTATTCTCAGGTGTACACCCTTTGAGTTGGCTATAAGTCTTTTTATAAAAAGGTAAGATGTCTTTCAGAACTACTGTGATGCTTCTTTCTAAGACAGCAGTGACAAGTGTAGAACTGACTTCTTTTCAGATTTCTCTGCCTAAAGCACAGGTAAGGTCAAGTTTACATTTGTAGTCTCATAAACTAAGGTGAAAGTTACTGCTATGTAAAATGATTGAGCTAATCTTTAAGTGCATAAATATTAATTAAGAATACATTACAGACCTTACTCTTCTGAATTTTAAATATATGGATATTTTATTCAAGTGCTAGAAATTGAAGGTTTTATGATAATATAACATATACTCTATCTAAAACTGTGTAAAAAAGTTAAAATACTCCATAAATGTAAAAATAATAAACTACTTAAAATGCCTATCTTCTCACCTTCTTAAGAAACAAACTCTACATTCAAACCTTTAAAAAATAGAAGAGACATGGTTTATATTTAGCTGCACAGTAAAAATGCAATCCAGAAACGGTTTTAGTATAAGGACAAAGAAGAAGGAATTAAACTTTTCACATTTTATGCTCCATGCTTACATGCAATATTGCCCAGCAACTTTATATTATCTTTATGTATATTTCCAATCATTAAATGTTATCATACTGATTGCTATATTTTGTTTAGGTTTTTTTCCATTTTTTTCCCAACCATTCCTTCTCACATTTCAGGCTTTTCTTCTGGGATCATTATCTTTCTGGGATCAAAACTTTCAAAATACGGGAAAGTTTTAGATAGAAGTTGGTTCCCTGAGTTCCTGTTTACCTGAAAATGCCTTTTTGGTTGTTGTTCTTAACTTTTTGTTTTTAGAAGATTTTTCTTAAATACAATTTGAGTTAGCATTTATTTTCATTCAGTTTTGAAGATACTGTTCCCATTTCATCTGCCTTCTGATGTTGCCACTGATTAAACAACTATCGATTCTTTCTCCTGTGTAGCAACCAGTCTTCACTCTGCTGCTTTTCAAATTTTCTCTCTGACCTCCCTCTATGTTCCACAGTTTCACTGATCGATTTAGGTGTGACTTTCATTTTATTCTTACCCCTTGGGATTCTTGGGTCTTAAAAATTATGGAAAGTCCTGCTTCATTATTATTATTATTATTTTTGGTAGCATCATGTGGCATGCCGGGTCTTAGTCCTCTGGCCCCGGATCAAACCTGTGTCCTTGCAGTGGAAGAACGGAGTCCTAATCACTGCCAGGTAAGGACCTCATTACCTTTTAAAATATTACCTTTCCACTGTCCTCTCTATTATTTTCTTTGGAAATCTAATTTTATCCTCTATGTGGTTTAACTTCTCTTTTATTATTTTAAGCATATTCTATTAGGTCAAATTTCAGATCTAAGTTATAATTTCCCTTTCATATATTCACTCACTGTTTAACCCATTTAGCTAATCTGCTGTCAGTTACTATAATTTTTAATTTCACAGTTCTATCTAGAGTGAAAATAAAATAGGCACCTACCCCTAGAATGTTCCTCTCTCCAACTGATCCCAGGAGATCACGTTTTACAGGAGGTTCTTTAATATAATTCCATGGTTTCATTTTCTACCCCAATGAGGCCCTACACTCACCAGTGTTTTCTCGGTCTGAAGCCCTAACCCCTACTGGTGAGTGACTTTAGCTCACAGGATTTTTCTTCTGGAGAGCAGCCAGAAATATATACTTTACACTATTGGCCTATAAACTTTTCCTTACTATGTCATCAGCACAGTCATTCTTTAAAAGATATGTATTTGTAATTCAATTCAGTATTTTCATATAGTGTGTACTGCAAGGATTTTTTTAGGGTATCAGCTCACTATGCTGTCAGAAATAAAACCTCAATATAAATTAATTTGTAATAAGCATTACGTATTGATACATAAGTAAGTTGAAAATTCAACAAGTAAGAAAAGGGAAGATTATCAACCATACTCTATCCGCCTTTGACTGATCTGAAGCTGAATCTTTAAAGAGACAAGACTGTCTATTCTGCTAAGCTGAATCCTTCCAATTAATATGAAGGTACATGGAGGCAGTCAGACTGTCAATGATTGAAGTAGACTTTCAAAGGACTTCACATTGCTGTAAAGATGCTATGCGGATCGTAATGTTATATGCACCGAGGGATTTACATTATTATTAAATGTAATTATATCTGCATGTTATGTAGATATACATATTACACTCACATACAAACACACACATATGTAATTATACTTAATTGTTCCCAATAAAATACATGTACTTTAATTTCATCCCAATAGCAAACTTGCAAGACTGCACTATTCCTTGATAGCTGTCAGTGACACACAAGTCACTATTTTGCACCAAGAGTTGCATTAATACAACGCAGTTCAGTGTCCCCAGTCCCAATTGATGGAGAATGATCTTTACTGCTGCTCATTGCTAGCTCCATAGCCTTGCAATCCTCCAACAGATTGGAGAGAGAAGACATGTCTGATGATCAAGCTCATACACTCTACCAGAGAAGACATTAGCTGTCAGCTGGCTATGACAGTCTGTGAACTAACACTGACATTTCTGTCGGTGCCATAACAGTATTTACAGGTTGGAAAATATATACAATCAGATGATGATGGACCCAAGGATTTTCCAAACCAAAAATTGTAACAATATCCAAATTACACACATGACCATAATAATAACATTATTTTAAAAATAACTTCAGTACTTAGGGTCTCATTGCAGAAATACCTTCTCAATATAAGAGATACGCCATATGTTTGTAAAGAAAATGGGATTACGCCAAACAGAGGATGGTGATTGCATTTATAGCCGGCCATCCATTCTAGATTTTCTAAAAGCCCATTGTGTCAGAAAACCACTAAGAAAGGTAGAAAGAGTGATTCTGAATGACAGGGAATGTAAAGGTAAAAATATCACAGCCGTAGGAAAAGCATGAATGTATAGCTCTGTTATTTTCTTTTGCCAAACTCTGAATGGAATCTTCTTTATATTCCATGAATATCACCTTATGAGGAATTTAAATTGTCCTGTTTCAACACAGTCACTCCAAACGGCTAAGTCTCTAGGAAAATGACACTGGAAGGCAATGATACACTTAGAATTCTTGGTGAGTATTACGAACTCTTCTGAATCTGATAAACTTTTTTGTAAATATGAAAAATGGATGGAAAATACTCATTTAGCATTTTGTATGTAATCTCATTTCCCAGTAAACGCCGGAGAGGCCATAATGAGAGAACAGATTCGACCCGTACTTACCGCTCTGGTCCCAGGGCAGTTTGGAGACTGGCATTCACCACTCATTCGGTTTGGGATTAAGACATCTTCCCAGCAAGAAGGACCCTTTGGGGAAAAAAAAAACAAACAAAACAGGACACTCTTGGTGCACAAATTATAAAATAAATGTACTCACTAACACAGTTTAAAAATCTGTTTATGTTATAAAATGATAATGAAAGTAATATATAGTCCAATGATTGTCAAAGTATGATACACAGACCTGGGGAGTTCTCGGGACCCTTCAAGGGGATCTGCTAGGTCAAAACTATTTTCAACAATGTCCTAAATATATTTGGCATATTGCTCCAAATGTGTATCATATATACAGGGAGTCCTTTCCCCCGGTAGTTACATTTAATTGTTTACAAAAGTAATTAAATACCTTTAAGTTCATCTCAGTTTTAGTTGCCAACTTTTAAATGAAAACACACTTGCAAGTTACACTCAAAAGCAGTCTTTGGGGGAGAGCAGTGGAATATGGGGGCTTCCCAGGTGGTTAGAGGTAAAGAACCTGCCTGCCAACTAATGCAGGAAAGGGTAAAAGAGGTGGGTTCCATCCCTGGGTCTGGAAGATCCCCTGGGAGGAGGGCATGGCAACCCACTCCAGTATTCTTGCCTGGGGAATCTCACGGACAAAGGAGCCTGGCGGGCTACAGTCGACGGGGTCGCACAGAGTTGGACGCGACTGAAGCAGCTCATCAGGCAAGCAGGCACATTGGAACAGGGGCGGCAAGCCTGCAAGACCCCCGGCTGCAGTCGAGAGGCTGAGCAGACTCCGGTATCCCCTTCTCCTTCCTGAGGCCCCGTGAGAATTACAGTTAATAATAGCACCATGTGAATCCAGGACACCAAGGAAGACAAAAGGCAGACGTCTGGGTGAGAAGAGAGTTTCAAACTTTTGTGGAAATCTGCCCTCCGCTAAAACAGAGGGACCTCTCTGCGTGCAAGCCCACAGGGAGCCCAAAGAGGAAACGGAGGTGAGGGAGAAAGCCGACTGAGACCTGGAGCAATCAACAGGGAGAAAGGTTCCTTTCAAGAAGCATAAGATCCTAAATCCTCCTGCTGGAACCGGCAGATCCTCGGCTTAGAAACACGGAATGCGATGGAACTTTCTGTGCATATGACTAACACGCACTTTTCGTGTGTTGTTTTTTTCAGGGACCAGAAAGCAATGAAAATATTTATGTAGCAATTTTGTTACATAAATACCATTTTATCTGACAAATCCTTATGTTATACCAGGAAATTACAGAAAGCTCATTCAAAACTTTCTTCTTGATCTCAAACATTAACAAAATAATACAAGTAATAAAACCAAAGAGAAATCAGTTGGATATGAGAATCAGACATAATGAAACACATGTGCTAGTTTATCCATGCTACTCAAACGTAGTATTGAATGCTATTGCTATAGCCACCCTGGAAAGAGAAACACATGTTCCAGTTACTTTCTGACGTTATAAACCAGATTTAACTTTTCTCATTTCTAGTTTTAGAAAATATAAACTGTTTAATCATTGTATTTAAGTATGCATTGTATACTATACAATAGTTGCATGGTTAAAGCATTTATAATTAATAGTCTTCACACAGGAGTGAGAAAGGTATCCAGACCGCAAGGTTTAAAAAGACTGCAAATCACGTGGGAGCACCAGGGAGCTAGGAATTAGAATGTGTCAAGGAAAGAATAAAAGGAAAACCTATTTCATCTCTCAAAGGTAGAGAACTGGAGAAAGATATCAGAAACACCATGTCAGACAGAACAGTGTGAAATACATGTCTTAATAAAGAATTGTGTGCCTGTTTTTCAGAGATTGTTCTCCTTTTTGGTCCGATAGTAGTTACAACCAAAAAAATACACAACTTGCATAAGCATCTATATCAGGGCTCACGAAACAATGGCCTTGTTGACCAAAACCAGGCTAGGGTTTGTTTCTGTGCAGCCCATGACCTGAGAATGGTATTACATTTTTCAGTGGTTAAAAGCATAAAAAGAAGAGTATTCTGTGGTACACAAAAAGTAAATGCTACTCAAATTTCCAAGTCCAAAATGAAGTGTATTACACACGGCTGTAGCTCATTTGTGCATTATCTACGTGGCTTCTGCACAGCAAGGTCAGAACTGAGCTGCTGAAACACAGAGGAAGTGGCTCAACAAGCCTGGATACTTACTGTCTGGCCCTTTACGGAAAGAGTCTGCCAATCCTTGATAGTATACAAAACGTTCCAAGTTCATAATGAAAAGCACACAAAAAACACTGTAGCATCATTTGGGCTACCATATAATCTCATTCATTTGTTGAAGTAGTTGCATTCTGGGTCTCAAGTGAGAAATTACTTCAACTAAAACCTTAGCACTACTGATCTGTCAAATCTGAGAATACGTTGATAGAATTTAGCGATCCAAGTTGTTTGAATCAGTAAAAGAGCAGACAATTATAACATTTGGGGATCTGTCTTGAGTAATCTTACAACTAACTGAAAATCATGAAGCAGAATATTATTTATAATGCAAAAAATCAGAAATACAGAAAAATGACTCAGTGGCATGAAAAAACTGCTAAAAATCTATAAAATGTGAGTCTTCAAATAATACTCATTCTTAAGAATTTCACAACAAACCCACAAGTCCTTTTGGCTATGTCTTGTCATGTCCAATCAAGTGGGAAACTGAAGTACTTAAGTGGCAAATTCTTACCTGAATATCACTGATAAGATTCAGACAGTTAAAGTGTTTTACACCCCCCACTCCAGATTATCTAAGTAAATTCTATAATCTGTTCTTCATAAATGGGCATATACAAACTGCTTTTAAAAATTCCAGACAGTCTTTGCATTTACAGGATTGGAAAAGGTAATTTAAGCATTTTTACTATAATTTTACCAATTATCACAAGTTATCATTGAATGTGTTGCATTTTAAATATCCTCTTGAATGTTTCCATGAATATCCAAGTCATATAATTAACCTTTAGGGACTAAAATTATTTTGAAAAAAGGAGTACGTCAAGGCTGTATATTGTCACCCTACTTATTTAACTTATATGCAGAGTACATCATACAAAATGCTGGGCTGGATGAAGCACAAGGTGAAATCAAGACTGCCAGGAGAAATATCAATAACCACAGGTACGCAGATGACACCACCCTTATGGCAGAAAGTGAAGAGGAACTAAAAAGCCTCTTGATGAAAGTAAAAGAGGAGAGTAAAAAAGTTGGCTTAAAGCTCAACATTCAGAAAACTAAGATCATGGCATCCCTGGTCCCATCTCTTCATGGCAAATAGATGGGGAAACAGTGGAAACAGTGGCAGACTTTATTTTGGGGGGCTCCAAAATCACTTTAGATGGTGACTGCAGCCATGAAATTAAAAGACGCTTGCTCCTTGGAAGAAAAGCTATGAGAAACCTAGACAGCATAATGAAAAGCAGAGGCATTACCTTGCCGACAAAGGTCGATATAGTTCAAGCTGTGGTTTTTCAGTCGTCATGTATGGATGTATGGATGTGAGCATTGGACGATAAAGAAAGCTGAGTGCCGAAGAATTGATGCTTTCAAATTGTGGTGTTGGAGAACACGCTGGAGAGTCCCTTGGACTACAAGGAGATCAAACCAGTCCATACTAAAGGAAGTCAGTCCTGAATATTCATTGGAAGGACTGATGTTGAAGCTGAAACTCCAATAATTTGGCCATTTGATGCGATTAACTGCCTCCTTGGGAAAGACTCTGATGCTGGGAAAAATTGAAAACAGGAGAAGAAGGGGACTACAGAAGATGAGATGGTTGGATGGCATCACTGACTCAATGGACATGCATTTGAGTAAACTCCGGGAGTTGGTGATGGACAGGGAGGCCTGGCGTGCTGCAGCCTACGGGGTCACAAAAAGTTGGACACAGTCGTGCGACTGAGCTCACTGAAAGTATTTCCA
The DNA here is from genome assembly GCA_006410935.1 of Redunca redunca. Lineage (NCBI taxonomy): Eukaryota > Metazoa > Chordata > Mammalia > Artiodactyla > Bovidae > Redunca > Redunca redunca. Next base: position 162,365 of record SJYQ01001966.1, read on the forward strand.
TCTGTCATACAGTAGATTTTGTTCTGTGTTTTCCTCCTTTTGATATAAAGGCCTTTTGCTTCTAAAAAGCTAAGCATGGTGTTATGATTATAGTAGAGGCTTAATAATGCAACCATTAAATAGTAAGCAGGGAAAATAATATGGGAAAAGATCTTTTGAATCAATATATATTCACCAAGCAACTCTTCTTTAAACAGCTCTTAAAATCTAAGAATACAGCTATGAAAAAGAAAGAAGAATCTTTTTTCTTATAGCTTTTGTTAAGTATACAGAAAGGCTAATGTTGTAAATTAGCTGGGCACATATATTCCATGAATAAAATTAAAAAGGATATTAATACAAAATGCTGGTCAGATGTAAAACAAATGGAATACACACACACTGCTGCTCAAATATAAAATGCCACAGCTAGTTTAGAAATTTACTAGGAATTTTTAAAAAATTAAACATATAACTAACAACAAGCCTTTGCCATTCCACTTCTAGATAATTAACAGGTCAATGAAAACAAAGAGAATCATATACCAATGCTCAAAACAACTTTATTCCTAGTAGCCTCGAACTGGAGACCACCCAGATATCTATCAAAATATGAATGGATAAACAAAATGTGCTACATGTAGCCAATGAAATATGACTCACTCTTCAACAGTCTTAGATTACTTACAAATGCAACACCAAGGAGGATTCTCAAAATTATGGGAAAGAAAGAAGCCAGATGTGAAATACAATATATGCACAGGGCCTGCCTGGTGCATCAGTCATAAAGAATGCACCTCTCAGTGCAGGAAACATGGATTCGATCCCTGATCTGGGAAGATTCCCACATGCTGCAGAGCAGCTGAGCCAGGGTGTCGCAACCACTGAGCCCCGGAGCCGCAGCCCCAGGGCTCACACTCGCTAGAGCTCCCGCTCCGCAACGGGAGAAGCCAGCACAGAGAGCAGCCCTCACGCCGCAACAAAGAGTAGCCCCTGCTTGCCGCAGCCAGAGAAAAGCGGGAGCAAAACTGAGGACCCAGCGCAACCGGAACAAATAAAGCGACTTAAAAAACTGACATATACTAGATTCCACTTATATAAAATGCAAACAGATCTATAGTGGCGAAAACAGACGAGTGGTAGCCGTGAGGCGGGGGCGGATGGTGGAACGGGCTCTGTGAGAGCATGGAGAATCTTTCAGGGGTATTATGGGCTGAGTGCTGTCCTCTCAAACTGAACATGCTAAAGGCTGAACCCTCTGTAGAATGCGACTGCATTTGAAGAGGGAATTAAGGTAAAATGAGGTCATTATGGTGGACTCTAATTCAATGTGAGCATCTTTCCTGGTGGCTCAGAGGTTAAAGCATCTGCCTACAATGCAGGAGACCTGGGTTCGATCCCTGGGTCAGGAAGATCCCCTGGAGAAGGAAATGGTAACCCACGCCAGTATTCATGCCTGGAGAATCCCATGGACGGAGAAGCCTTGTAGGCTATAGTCCACGGGGTCGCAAAGAGCCAGACACGACTGAGTGACTTACTTACTTACTTACTTACTTACTTAGAGAGGAGCACAAAGTGTGGGCCATGGCAGAGAGTGAGTGTGGCCGCCAAATGTGGTGTGGTTAGTTAGTTAGAATTCAGTGTGACTGGTGTCCTTAAGAGGCATCTCCAACAAATGGGACTGGGACATGGAACAGAGGAAACATCCCATGAACATACAGAAGAAGACAACCCTCTATAAGCCAAGGCAAGAGGTCCTAGCAGATATCAGCCTTGCTGACAACTTAATTTCAGACTTCTAGCCACCAGAATTGTGAGCAAACAAAATTCTGTTGTATAAGCCACATAGTTTGTGGTGCTTCATTACAGAACATCTAGGAAACCAAGGCAGAGGTTATGGGGATGCTCTCCAGCTTCACTGTGACGGCAGTTGTGTGGGACTATATACTTGTCAGAACTCTTCAAATTTTAGCCTTCAAATGGAGACAGTCAATTTCACACAAACTATTTCTCAATAATGGGTAATAGGGAAAAATGAACTGAGAAATTGCCAAGGAAATTCTGTGAGGGAAGTAGAAGCTTTGCATCAAATGGTGCTTGACCAATTGAATATGAATATCTAAATCCCGTCCTCACTCCATACAGTTCCTAGAAGAAAACGAGTGAAAACATCTCTACAACCTTGATACAGATAGAACTTTTTACAAGGACACTGAAAGCTCTAACCATCAATGAAAAAAGTTATAAACTGACCTTCAATGAAAATTATAAAAAGAACTTCTGATCACCAAAAGACACTTGTGAATATGCAAGCCACAGACTGGAGGAAATATTTGCAATGCATACATCTATGAAATAATATCTAAGCTATACAGAGAACTTCAAGAATAGCACCAATTTTTTCATGTATGACAAGCATGTAGACAAGCACACCAATTCAAAATAAGAAAAAGACATACAAATGGTCAATAATCATAGGAAAAGGCAGCATCATTAATAATCAGGAAATGCAAGCTAAAATAAAATACAGTTTCAATGTTTCACATCTTTGCCAGCATAATGGCTATTTTTTTTTTTTAAGGTGGATAATGCTAAGGATTGACTAGAAGGAGGCATGAAGAATTTTTGGGGAAATGTTCTGTATTTTGATTGGAGTAGTAGTTACATGAGTATTTATCACTGTCAAAGCTCATAGAACTGAACCCTTAAATTCGGATCATTTTATAAATTGTTCCAAAATTTAGAACAAGGAACTGAATTTTCACCTCTCCTTATTCAATAAGGACTTACTGACGCCCTGCCTCTCAGTAGCTCTTCAACCTTAGAAGGTTTCCTGACCATTCAGGGATCAGCTGGCCCAGGACACATGGAGAAATAACATAACTTACACCTCACAGGGGTGGTCCAAGGATTAAACATAGAATGGTGAGGCCACTGCCAGACACACACTACGTTCTCAGTAAAAGTTAGCCATTTCTGTATTTACCATTCATTAATTAGGGACCATAGCCAGTATGGTTCAAAGAGCATTAATCCATGTGATGAAATTATTTTAAATTAAAAAAAAAAGTATCTTTACTTCTTCAGTAATTTCCCAGTGTACACTTTAGAGGCAATAATCTGTAACTTTCGTCATAGGATAATCCAAACCACTGACAATCAACAAAGACCAGTTCTGTGGCTCTGAACTGGTTGCTAACATTCACCATCAAGCTACAGAATTCTTAAAGTGAAGGACCACATCCTACTTATATCTACATGCTTTGGTATGAATAGCGAAATGCTGTATGTAAACACACTGAATATTCAGATACACGTTAACTGAATCGGGCTTTACTTTTATACTATAAAAAAAATGAAAGATCAATGTTTTTCAAAGTTGTGTTGTGTTTTCTTCTAAAGCAGGCTTTTTTCCCCCCCTAATGAATTGTGCATAGAATCCAAAGTATAAAACAAATAATGTAGTCCTATTCTACTTGGAGAAAAAGGATGGGTCCCCCAAACTCTTGATGCCTATTGTTGGAGCTCTCCTGCAGTCCCTTGCCATGTGGGCTTCCTAAATGTGGCTGTTTATTTCATATGTTAGCAGGAGAATATCTGCATAGACCCCCTAAATGCAGTTTCCTGTAATGTAATTAAAGGAAGTCATACATATTAATAGCATGACTGGGGGAGTGGCAGGTATCTCATCACTTTCGACATCTTCTCTTGGTTAGAAGGAAATCAGCAGAACCACCCACATTCAAGAGGAAGGGATTTCACAAAAGCATGGACACCACGAGGTGAGAGATCACTAGAGGTCGCCTTCTTGACTGTCCCTGCCAAAGTTGTTTTAGAGATGAGGAGAAAGACCTTTCATAGCATGAAAGTTTAAGAAATGATAAATGCTGGGAAAACTAAACAGCTCCATCTAAAAAAATAAAATTAGAACTTCTTACACCATACACAAAAATAAACTCAAAATAGACTAAAGCCCTAAATGTGAGACCAGACAGTATAAAACTCTTACAGGAAAACATAGGCAGAACACTCTGAAATAATTACAGCAGTATCTTTTGAATCCATATCCCAGACTAATGGAAATAAAAATAAAAAATAAGCAAGTGGGACCGAATTAAACACAAATATCCTTTTTGTTTGTTTGTTTGTTTTAACTCAAAACCTTTTGCACAGCAAAGGAAAGCATAAACAAAATGAAAAGACAGCCCACAAAATGGAAGAAAATATTTACAAATGATGTGACCAGCAAGGGATTAGTCTCCAAAATTTACAGCTTGTGTAGCTTTATATCATCAGAACAACAACCCAATCAAAAAACAAGGAGAAGACCTAAACAGACATTTCTCCAAAGAAGACCTAGAGATGCCCATGAGGGACATGAAAAGATGTTCAACCTCACTGATTATTAGAGAAATGCAAATCAAAACCACAGTGAGTGATCACCTCACAACAGCCAGAATGGCTATCATCACGAAATCTACAAATAGGAAATGCTGGAGAGGGAGTGAAGAGAAAGGAACCCTCTTACACTGTTGGCAGGAAGGCAACCTGGTGCAGCTCCTATGGAGCACAATATGGAGGTTCCTGAAAAACTAAAAACAGAGCTAACATCTAACCCTGCAATCCCACTCCTGAGCACGTGTCCGAAGAGAAGCACAGTCCGAAGGGATCCATGCATCGCAGTGTTCACTGCAGCCCTGTTTACAACAGCCAAGACGTGGAAGCCACCTAAATGTCCACTGACAGAGCAATGGATAAAGAAAGATGCGATACATGTAGACAATGGAACATTACTCAGCCACTGAAAAGAAGGAAAAAATGCCAGACAGGATTCACACAGTACCACTGAATCTGCATGCCCTCGGATAATGCCTCAGTGTTCATCGGGCCACAGGCTCAGGCATAAGGAATCTGCACCCACATGGAGTCTTATTAATGGCTCCCAATTATTTAATATAATTTCTTTGACCTCAGAAAGGCACTTTGCAGCTCTTCCAGAATTTGAAACCACTACCATCTCCAGTCATCGTTCTTAAAGTACATTCATGTGAGGCAAATTTTAAGTCACTGAAGTCATTATTAACTCATTCAACAAATTATGTACCCCGTATGTTAGTCAATGGGTCACAAAGAGTCGGACACGACTGAGCGACTGAAAAATAACAACAGCGTGACAGATATTTTGCTGGACTGGAAATAAGACACTGAGCAAGTCTTTTATATTTAAAGGGATGAAAGTGACTGAAGAAATAATACATATATTTTTTAGGGTACATAGGAGGAACCCCTGACCTAGACTGTTAGAAGGAATATTGCTTAGGCTGAGACCCGAGGGAAAAATAAGAATCAGAAATGAAAAGCAAAACTCCACAACAGAAAAGGTTTTGAGCAGGAAAAACAGAACCGGTCACCCCCAACCACTAGACTAGTTGTGGGATATGTGTATACTTTCAATGAGATGATATCAATAATCAATACATGAATAATCATTTACTTTGGTGCCTCCTAAACATCTTAATCTACATTACTTGAAATTAAGATTCCACTAAAATGTTTATTTTGAGGACTTCCCTGGGGACTCAGCCAGTAAAGAATCCACCTGCAATGCAGGAGACCTGGGTTTGATCCCAGGGTTGGGAAGATCCCCTGGAGAAGAGAACGACTACCCACTAAAGTATTCTGGCCTGGACAATTTCATGGACTGCATAGTCCATGGGATCGCAAAAAGTTGGACATAACTGAGCAACTTTCACTTTCAAAATATACATTTAAATGTAATGAAATGCAAAGCACTGATTTCAAAGGGATGGGGATGCCCACATGACAAAGAGTGTCTTTGTACTTTTGAGTGAGATTGATTGGATTTCGAATCCAACAACCATTACCAGATATGCAACAATAGCTGGGTGTGTCAGGCACTCAGCTGTGTCCCACTCTCTACAACCTCAAGGATAGCAGCCCACCAGGCTCCTCTGGCCATGGAATTCTTCAGACGACAATACTGGAGTGGGTTGCCATTCCTTGCCCAGGAGACCTTCCCAACCCAGGGCTCCGGCACTGAAGTCAGATTCTATATTGTCTGAGCCACCAAGGAAGATCATGTATCAATAAGGAGGTTAAGTTATCAGAACATCAGTTTTTTACACGTTATGTGAAAAAATGACAGCTGTACCTATAACATGATGAAAGTGACAGAGTGGAAAAGCTGGCTTAAAACTCAACATTCAAAAAACAAAGATCATGGCATCCGGTCCCATCGCTTCATGGCAAATAGATGGGGAAACAATGGAACAGTGACAGACTTTATTTTCTTGGGCTCCAAAATCACTGCAGATGGTGACTGCAGCCATGAAATTAAAAGATGTTTGCTCCTTGGAAGAAAAGCTATGACCAACCTAGACAACATATTAAAAAGCAGAGACATTACTTTGCCAACTAAGGTCTATCTAGTCAAAGCTATGGTTTTTCCAGTAGTCATGTATGGATGTGCGAGATGGACTATAAAGAAAGCTTAGCACCGAAGAATGGATGTTTTTAAACTATGGTGCTGGAGAAGACTCTTGAGAGTCCCTTGGACTGCAAGGAGATCCAACCAGTCCATCCTAAAGGAGATCAGTCTGAATGTTCACTGGAAAGACTGACGTTGAAGCTGCAGCTTCAGTACTTTGGCCCCTTGATGCATAGGACTGACTCACTGAAAAAGACCCTGACGCTGGGAAAGACTGAAGGCGGGAGGAGAAGGGGACGACAGGATGAGATGGCTGGGTGGCATCACTGACTTGCTGAACATTAGTGTGAGCAAGCTCAGGGGGTTGGTGATGGGCAGGGCAGCCTGGCACACTCCAGTGTACGCAGTCACAAACAGCTGGACATGAATAAATGACTCAGCTGAACTGACCTGCATCATAGGGTTGGTGGCGATATGAGGTCAAGTACTTATGAAAGTGGGAAGTGTTAGTCGCTCAGTCGTGCCTGACTCTTTGCAAACCCGTGGCCGCCAGCCTGCCAGGCTCCTCTGTCCATGGGATTTTCCAAGCAAGATACTGGAGTGCTTTGCCATTTCCTTCTCCAGGTGACCTTTCTGACACAGGGATCAAAGCCGGAGCTCCTGCACTGCAGGCAGATTCTTTACCAACTGAGTCAGTTGCTAAGTCAAAGTACTTATGACATAATTAATATTCAATAAATATTAGCAGGTACCGCTTAATAATTCTAATAGGATAAAAATGGTATCATGGAAAGAACACCCCAAAAGGGCAGAGATTCAGAAGGTCTATGTTCTAGATGTAATTTCACTAGAGTTAGGGTGATCAATTTAGACAGTTTAAACATCTTTATGCCTTAATTTCCTATCTGTAAATTGTGAATAATAAGAGCTCACAGTCAAAGAAGATAAAGAAAGAGCTAATTAATGTGAAAATCCTTTACAACTATAGCAAGGCATTCAGCTATTAGTGAGGGGACAACTGGAGCTGTGAGCACTTTTAGACAGTATAATAGAAGAAAGCAGTGGACTCACACAGTAACCTCCTTATTACTGCCCCAAACATAATGCCACATCCAAAGAGAAGAGACGGTTGATACATAATGACGCAGCTGCTGCTGGGATCAGCAATTAACCAGAGCAAGTGTCTATGCTTGTATTGATTACCCAATGCTGCCGAGTTAACTCGACAGCTGTTTAAACAGAATATCTCAGCTGGTCTTAAAGATTTGCCCCCCAAACTGGGGTATCTGTATCACTTATGAGACATAATTGGGCATGATTTGGTATAAAATGAATTTCCTTCCATTACTAAAATGTGTTTCATATCATAAAAAGCAAGCATTTCATCATCTAATACTCAGTAACATACTTTTCCCCTCCAAGGAAATTATTACAAGACAGAAACATCATATTTCTAAAAACAATCTGCATCATTGTAAGTAAAACAACTCCTGGTCCACTGCACGAGAGCTCTGCCGAGTTCTGACCCAGTCAATCACTGTCATTATTCACTGAGAGTCCTTCATGTAGGGTGCCATTGTGCTAAATGTGTTAAATGTTAAACAACGTGGTTATTCCTTCACAATTTCCAGTTACCAAACTACTTCTAAACCACAAGATGCCCTCAGTCACCTCACCAAGTGTTGACAGCTCTGCTGTGGGCACATCACAGAGACAGCAGGATTTGAACAGCTGTGGTTTTTTTTGTCCTATTTCATAGAATTGAAACAATGGAGACAAATAAAGGCTTACAGTGATTCACTTTTATGCACTCTTAACAGATTTAATTTAGGAGAACCATATGATTATCTTCATCTGTTCAAGTTCTCGTTACTAAGAATAAGCTTGCCGCTGCAATGGAGGGAAACTTGCCACTGCTCAGATTAGAGGCAGTTTCAGGCCGCATAATACGCTTCTGACTGGTGGGGTCGAAGCTCTCATTTCAATTCAAGGCACGTGAACTGATTTGAATAACAACATTTATTATCATGTAAAGCTTCCTAGTTATCTCAGCTGGCTTTATATCTTGATAATTACGACTGGGACTGGACCATGCTTATTAAATGTGATAAGAAGTTTATTAGATTTCTAGTGAATGCCCAGATACCACCACCATCATCAAATACAGTTTTATGAACAACACATCACATTTCGGTGTGTACTATACTACTGTGAATCCCCTACTGATGCTGAACTCAGAGAGCCACCTTTTTTATTCAAAAAAGGGAGATGAAGAAATAATATAGGACGTGCTTAAATGATTAACAGATCACAGTTTAGTTCAGTTTTCTGTTGCTTCAGTGGAATGAACTGGCCATGAAGACGTAGCACTATGGGGTGACTATCTTCGCCAGTCCACAAAAGCTACACATTTTGTACAAGGAGGTGACTTAACAGGGCAAGCAGCTTGATAAGAAGTGGACAAGGACTATCCAAAAAAAATCATTTCTTGAGGGTGCTTGAGGCAGTGAACTCGGATGGGCAGTGAACTCGAATCAGGCATTAGATACACTTGTAATGAACGGGCGGCTGGCTGTGCACAAACCTGAAGCTGCGAGTATGACTCCTGTGACCAGGCATTTTCACTGACTGCCAGCGCTTGGGCAGGGGACATTACCCGTACCGACCTGGGTTTTGTGCGCTGAAAAGAGTGAGGCCTCCCCAAAGGAAAAAATGACTCTTGGCCAAAAGATGTCAGATTGTCCTTGGACATGTATGCTGGCAAGGACCCTTTAAAAAAGCAATTAGTTTAATCGAAAATGAACATTTGCTCTAGTCCATAAACTTTACTTTGAGCCTTTTCATGTCAAGATCTTCCTATCTTTTCCTTTCTTTCTCCATTTCCTCCTCCACTCTCTGTTACAATCCAGGTTCAATCACCTCTAAAAATAGCCTATTTATGCCCTAATGAGACAGTAGAGACAAAGTATCTATCTATACAAGATTGAAAGTGAAAAGTGAAACGTGTTAGTTGCTAAATCCTGGCCCATTCTCTGGGACCGGGTGCACTGTAGCCGGTGAGGCTCCTCTCTGTTTGGAATTCCTCCAGCAAGGATACTGGAGTGTGTTGCCATTCCCTTCTCCAGGGGATCTTCCTGATCCAGGGAACAAATCCAGCTCTCCTGCATTGCAGACAGATTCTTTACCATCTGAATCACCAGGGAAGCCCCACAAACTAGGTTTGTAGTTATCTAAACTTTCTCAGGATTAATTCAAGTAGCCGAAGTTCACGCAAACACTTTTTTGAAGTTTCCATATCTTTCTGTAGGAATCCCCCTCCATTTTTATTTTACAGTTTCCTCCACTTTAGCTCAATATTTAATAAAACCAGCTCCTATAAAAACCTCTTCCTTTTACGTCTATTTCTTTCATCAGGCGAAATGGGAAAGATTGGTCATAGAAGGACAAATTAGAGCTTAGTGATAAATCATTCTAACTCTTAATTTTTGAAATGATACTACTTTGGGGAAATGCTTTTAGCTCCCTACCTTCCTACCTTTGCCCATTTGACCCCCTGTGCCCCTCAGTTGCCCATCCATGAAATTATGCACCTGCTCTTTCTGTGATGGGGTATGTGATTTTATCCAACGGGAAGACTGAGGGCAGATCACTGTGGCTACAAGTATGCTCTGTATTCCCCAAACAAGCTTCATTAGGGACCAGGCAGATCCTGCCACATGTTGATCCAACATCCATTCCCTTATTGGTTCAAAAGGCAGAGAACAGAGGAATACAATTAATCTATGTTCTAAAACCTTGAGAACCAGCAATAGCAGATTTTCTTCCCATTCAGGCCAGACACATATACAAAGGTTTCATGGTTTGGGGTGTCATCATGGCTTAATTCGGAGAAGGCAACGGCACCCACTCCAGTGCTCCTGCCTGGAGAATCCCAGGGACGGGGGAGCCTGGTGGGCTGCAGTCCATGGGGTCGCTAAGAGTCAGACACGACTGAGCGACTTCACTTTCACTTTTCACTTTCATGCATTGGAGAAGGCGATGGCACCCACTCCAGTGCTCCTGCCTGGAGAATCCCGTGGATGGAGGAGCCTGGTGGGCTGCAGTCCATGGGGTTGCTAAGAGTCAGACACGACTGAGCGACTTCACTTTCACTTTTCACTTTCATGCATTGGAGAAGGCAATGGCACCCACTCCAGTGCTCCTGCCTGGAAAATCCCATGGGTGAAGGAGCCTGGTGGGCTGCAGTCCATGGGGTCGCTAAGAGTCAGACACAATTGAGCGACTTCACTTTCACTTTTCACTTTCATGCATTGGAGAAGGCAATGGCACCCACTCCAGTGCTCTTGCCTGGAAAATCCCATGGGTGAAGGAGCCTGGTAGACTGCAGTCCATGGGGTTGCTAAGAGTCAGACACAATTGAGCGACTTCACTTTCACTTTTCACTTTCATGCATTGGAGAAGGAAATGGCAACCCACTCCAGTGTTCTTGCCTGGACAATCCCAGGGACGGGGGAGCCTGGTGGGCTGCCGTCTGTGGGGTCGCACAGAGTCGGACACGACTGAAGTGACTTTAAAAAAAAAATGCCTATTGACATGGAGAGTGGCTAAACATAGAGAATAAAAGTCTAGCACAAAGTCAGGATAATCCGTAAATTGGCAGACTCCAAAAGTCTTGTGTTCAGTGTGCAATGACAGTCAGAACTTCATTATTCATGGATTCTGCATTTGCATATTTGCCTATTCACTAATGGACTTCCCTGGTGACTCAGACGGTAAAGCATTCACCTTCACGCATTGGAGAAGGAAATGGCAACCCACTCCGTTATTCTTGCCTGGAGAATCCCAGGGATGGGGGAGCCTGGTGGGCTGCCGTCTATGGGGTCGCACAGAGTCGGACACGACTGAAGCGACTTAGCAGCAGCAGCAGCATGGCTTAATTCTTCCACTGGCTTACATATTAATCAATTACACTCCTCTGAAAATGCAAGACTACTCCCACTAGCTGCAAACTCACTGACCTCCCTGTTTCTATTCCCAGCATACCAAAACTCCATTTCAGGGCAGCCCTCCAGGGTTTCCACGGAGCCTCGTGAGTTTGACAAATGACAGCTGTCTGGGTGTTCTGTTCATTCTACTGAAAGAATTAACATAAGCAAAATAGACGCAGCTCGTCAAGGCCTCTTGTCAACTAGCTGTGATGATTTGCTCATCATTCCTTGAAAATAACCTCCCAAACTTCCCATTTACCAATAACTACAAGTTTGATAGCAGAAACCAACACATCATAAAGCAACTATCTTCCAATTAAAAATAAATTTTAAAAAATCCAGGATAGTTTATGACTGCTGTTGGTGTGTAGTTGCTAAGTCATGTCAGATTCTTTGTGGCCCCAAGGACTATAGCCCACTAAGTTCCTCTGTCCATGGGATTTCCCAGTCAAGTGTGTTGCCATTTCTTTTTCCAGGGGATCTTCCAATCCAAGGGATCAAACCCTTATCCTCTGCATTGCAGGCAGATTCTTTAACACTGAGCCATGAGGGAAGTCTAGGTTTATGATCAGAAAAGTAAATAAGGGCTTGTTTTAAAATATCTGTTCTTTTTCACAAGACTATATTTGTCTATAATAATTTGAAATGTATCTCAGACATCTGTTGGTTTTTATGTTAACACCTCAAATTGGCTTCATTTAAAAATGTATGAATCAGACAACAGATCAAAGGTTCTGGGCTTCTAAATTTCAACATTCTCTTATTTTCACAGTTTTAAGTCTCATAAGTTCAGTACGTCTACATGATCTGTTCAAATCCATTCCATAGCTTTACAACTAGTGATTATGCTTCTTGAAATTAGTCGGCCGGCTAAGACATGCTCACAATTGATTTTGACGTATGCCACATTAAGAAATTTATTCACAGAAGCAATTGTGACATTATTCAGGAATCAAAAGCACAGGGAAATGCGTGGCATGTTTCTTGCCCAAAATCATGCTCTGGTTTAAGGAAATATTTTCTCAAACTAATTCAGATCACATCTGCTATCACTTTACCCAAGACCCAGAAAAACAGTAATATTTTAGATAGAAATCAGTGAACTTTTCCAGGTTTTGTAATAAAGCTATGTTCCTGGACAATTTGGCAAGGTCTAGCCTTCTACCTCAAAATGACTAAGTATAGAAAAGCTATCTTGGGCATTCATCTTGGTAACATATTAGAAAATAATTATATGTGCATAAAACCCTATAAACTTTTTCAAGGGTTTCTGCTCTGCTTGTGTGAATAAGATAGGGAAGTTACAACTGGGAAAGATGGAGTATAAAGGATTACACAAGTTTCCAAATTAAGACTTAAAAAAAGAAGAGCAAGGTTTGATTTGATGGATTTATAATCGAATTCTCCTTTAAACCCTTTCTTCACACAAAATGACAAAGGCAGATGGGACCCAACCTTTCCTTTGAAATCTTCAGAGGCTAGCAAACTGGGAATTGTGAGCTCTGATAGTGGATGGCCTGGTGACCATGAAGGAAGTAGAAAAGTTATCATAAAATTCCCGAAGCTCAGCCTTCAGCCCTTTTTTGCAAGGCAGAAAGAACTGTTCAAGATGCAGTAACCTCTAGAGGCATCATTCTGTTAGAACAAGGTCAAATAGAAGGTAGGTGCCAATGTGCATGCACCGTCAAAATCTCTAGGAAATGGCATCTGCTAGAAAGAATGGCATCAGGGGCAACTAGGGATACAATGAAGCAACAGGCAGGTTTTCCAGCTCAAAGTGAATCAGTATTGGCCAAGTCTTGTTCAAACAAAACTTATTGGATCTGTGTCCTCCTTCTTAAAAAAAATTAATTGGAGGATAATTGCTTTAAAATGTTGTGTTGGTTTCTGCCACACATCAACATGAATCAGCCCCTCCCTCTTGAAGCTCCCTCCCACCTCCCACCCCAACCAGCCCCTCTAGGTTGACTTTAATAAGTTTATCAGTTCAGGTCAATCGCTCAGTCGAGTCCGACTCTTTGCGACCCCATGAATCACAGCATGCCAGGCCTCCCTGTCCATCACCATCTCCCGGAGTTCACTCAGACTCACGTCCATCGAGTCAGTGATGCCATCCAGCTGTCTCATCCTCTGTCATCCCCTTCTCCTCCTGCCCCCAATCCCTCCCAGCATCAGAGTCTTTTCCAATGAGTCAGCTCTTCGCATGAGGTGGCCAAGGTACTGGAGTTTCAGCTTTAGCATCATTCCTTCCAAAGAAATCCCAGGGCTGATCTCCTTCAGAATGGACTGGCTGGATCTCCTTGCAGTCCAAGGGACTCTCAAGAGTCTTCTCCAACACCACAGTTCAAAAAAGCATCAATTCTTTAGCGCTCAGCCTTCTTCACAGTCCAACTCTCACATCCATACATGACTACTGGAAAAACCATAGCCTTGACTAGACGGACCTTAGTCGGCAAAGTAGTGTCTCTGCTTTTGAATTTTCCCTCTAGGTTGGTCATACTTTTCTTCCAAGGAGTAAGCGTCTTCTAATTTCATGGCTGCAGTCACCTTAGGACATGTTTAATAAGAATTTTTTGTTTATAGAGCCAGGATAACATTTAAATTCTGTTAATGGAATTAACAGACTTAAATACAACAGATTCTAATATTTCTTTATCAAATACTCTTCACTTACTCTCTGCAACTGAATATTGCAAGTTCATAAACCTCTCTTTTGAAGTATTCTGGAAACTATATTCCCTGAGGAGTCTGCCCCAGTTACCAAGGTTGGTGGAAATAGAAGTTTCTCTGCATGAAATAAAGATGTAGCATAATAATCATCATCCTACAGGTTTATTAGGATCTAGTGAGACAAGTCAGAGAAGGCAATGGCACCCCACTCCAGTACTCTTGCCTGGAAAATCCCATGGACAGAGGAGCCTGGTAGGCTGCAGTCCATGGGGTCGCTACTAGTCGGACGCGACTGAGCAAGTTCACTTTCACTTTTCACTTTCATGCATTGGAGAAGGAAACGGCAACCCACTCCAGTGTTCTTGCCTAGAGAATCCCAGGGACAGGGGAGCCTGGTGGGCTGCTGTCTATGGGGTCGCACAGAGTCGGACACAACTGAAGTGACTTAGCAGCAGCAGCAGCAGCAGTGAGTCAAGTGATTTTTTAAAGTGAATGCAATAGAAAAACACAGTTTGTAAAATAAAAGTACCTGAGTTCAAGACATTACATATTAAGGTGCACCCTTGAGCAAGGTATTTAAATTCTATTTAATACAATGCTCTGATTTCTCCAGGTGTAATATAAGAATTAATATCAGCTTTATATACACAAGTCTGTTGTGAGGATATAACAATAACAGTAAAAACATGGCAAGCATTTTTCTACCTTTAAAACACAGTGCAATGTTAGTTATTATTTTTCTTTGCATTAAGCCATACCATTAGATTCTTTTGCAAAATCAACATTATTAGAGTAGTGAGAACAATGCTTTGCATTGCAGTTTAAGTAGTTAAGATGTTTATTTCTCAAAATTGAAATATTAATTTTCTTCAAATTATGAACTAAATGTATCTTTCTGTCTAGTAACTGAATATCAAATCTCCTTCATAACCAACTTGCCTTTTTAGGAATTAAAAATAGTGACTATCCACTTAATTATTACCATATTAGATGTTAAAGAAAAAAGAAAAGGACAAAAAATTGCCATTATTGTCTTTCATCTTCATCTTCTCTGATGGCTCACTGGTAAAGAATCTGCCTGGGATGTCTGGGTCGTAAAGATCCCCTGGAGGAGGAAATGGCAGCCCCCTCGAGTATTCTTGCCTAGAGAATCCCATGGACAGAGGACCCTGATGGGCTGCGGTCCATGAGGCTGCAGAGAGTTAGACATCACTTAGTGAGTAAACAACTGTCCTTAATTTCGAGAATTATTTATATTTCAAGTTAAAGCAAGGCTCACATATGGAGATCTATTGTCTACATGCGAAATGATACCATTTTAAAAACAGAGAAGTTTGTATTTCTTCACTTCTTTGAGATTTAATGTTAAAAACTAATGGCTATTAAAATTATCTTTTCCAAGATACAAAGAGTCTTACTATAATTGAAAATTTAAAAATAAGTAAAATAATGAAATGTGTGTAAAATTCCAAATAAAAAGAGGAATAATGATACCCATTTATTTTTCCCCTGCAGGAATCAAAGCTATCAAATGCATTATATTAATGCTGTCCAATCAACATTTCAATTTGCAAATTTAGAACATATATTTAAAGAAAAATCATAGAATCCCTTTAAACACTGTTTAAAGTTTAATCATATGTCTAACCACATATTGGAAAGGCAGCTACATGAAGTTGACATCTGGAGAGTACACTTGACGGTGGAAGAAGCAGCTACAGTTTGGGTTCAGGGTGAGACCATAGATTCAGGTTCTTGGTTTCTTTTATCTTGGTTCCAGGAGATAATTTATTCATATGAAGGAAAACTACTGTAAATTATGGTTGCAGAGGGAAGATCCATCTCAACGGATCTGAGAGGCATCTTAAGTCCTGCCACTGTAGTTTAGGTATCAATGTTCACCGTTATTTGTACGTTCAGAATAGAAAGATCCAAAAAGTCATGATAATGAAGAAATTCATGAGCAGAGTTTGACAGCTCTTACACTGTTGCGGGAGCTACAGTGTAAGATCTATCTGAGATCTATCTGGCTTGTTTATATTTTTAGAAATGTAATTTATGCTAATGCTATATTCTATGAATGTATACATTAATAAATT
The DNA here is from genome assembly GCA_006410935.1 of Redunca redunca. Lineage (NCBI taxonomy): Eukaryota > Metazoa > Chordata > Mammalia > Artiodactyla > Bovidae > Redunca > Redunca redunca. Next base: position 178,549 of record SJYQ01001966.1, read on the forward strand.
TCCTGTGTTGTGCTACTGAGAGGAGAATTTCTGCATTCTAGTTATAGGTAGCATAGCTTATGTGCAGTGCACATTAAAGACTATCAAGCAAGGCTTAATTATAAGGCAGAAGAAGTATAATAATAGTATATAAAAGCTCTCCTGCAAGAAAATATTCATATCTCTGGACTATCAGATAGCCTGGAATAAATACTACTAAATGAGACTCCACTTAATGTGTAAATAGTCTCCGTAGTCCAAGTTTCAAAAAATAGATCTAAATGGACATGTTATTTTTGGCAGACTCATTGGAAAAGACCCTGATGCTGGGAAAGACTGAGGGCAGGAGGAGACGGGGGTGACAGAGGATGAGATGGTTGGATGGCATCACTGACTCAGTGGACATGAGTATGAGCATACTCAAAGATGTTGAAGGACAGGGGAGCCTAGCGTGCTGTTGTCCATGGGGTGGCAAAGAGTTGGACACGACTTAGTGATGGAACAACAGTTGCTATAGTGGCACAGACTGGCTGTTCACTGTCCTACACAATTGTGTATGCACACAGACTCTTCTCATGCGGAGGGCCAGCAGGAACAGAGAAACCGACATGGTAAGGGGCAAGTCCAGATGGGACAAAGGAGAGAGGTCCTGGGGATCAAAATGTTGCTAAGAGTATGAGAACCAGCACAAGCCTACTAAAGTAATTGTGGTCATTTCATACTAAATACTGTTGTGTCACATAAATGGCATCAGATCCAAACACAAGGACAAGTGAGCTGAAATTCAGTTCAGTCGCTCAGTTGTGTCTGACTCTTTGCGACCCCATGAATTGCAGCACTCCAGGCCTCCCTGTCCATCACCAACTCCCAGAGTTCACTCAGCCTCATGTCCATTGAGTCGGTGATGCCATCCAACCATCTCATCCTCTGTTGTCTCCTTCTCCTCCTGCCCCCAGTCCTTCCCAGCATCAGGGCCTTTTCCAATGAGTCACCTCTTAGCATGAGGTGGCCAAAGTATTACAGTTTCAGCTTCAGCATCAGTCCTTCCAAAGAAATTCCAGGGCTGATCTCCTCTAGAATGGACTGGTTGGATCTCCCTGCACTCCAAGGGACTTTCAAGAGTCTTCTCCAAAACCACAGTTCAAAAGCATCAATTCTTCAGCACTCAGCCTTCTTCACAGTCCAACTCTCACATCCATACATGACCACTGGAAAAACCATAGCCTTGACTAGACAGACCTTTGTTGGCAAAGTAATGTCTCTGCTTTTGAATATGCTATCTAGGTTGGTCATAACTTTCCTTCCAAGGAGTAAGCGTCTTTTAATTTCATGGCTGCAATCACCATCTGCAGTGATTTTGGAGCCCCCCAAAATAAAGTCTGACACTGTTTCTACTGTTTCCCCATCTATTTCCCATGAAGTGATGGGACCAGATGCCATGATCTGCATTTTCTGAATGTTGAGCTTTAATTAAGTGCAAGTGAAGTGAAGTTGCTCAGTCATGTCCGACTCTTTGAGACCCCATGGACTGTAGCCCACCAAGCTCCTCTGTCCATGGGATTTTCCAGGCAAGAGTACTGTAGCGGGTTGCCATTTCCTTCTCCAAGGGATCTTTCTGACCCAGGGATCGAGCCCAGGTCTCCTGCATTGCAGGCAGACGCTTTAACCTCTGAGCCACCTTAGTGGATGCTTATATTAAAAATCTACTGATTCCAAAGTATTAGTATAAATGATAGCCATTTTCATTAATTTACAGCCTTTGGTCTAGAAATGATTTCAAGTAAGCAATATATATTTGATTCTTCACTCATTCAAACATTTTCAGGCATCTACTACGTGTTAAGCTGGATGTTAAAGACTCAGAGGTCAATGATCAAAAGGATTCAGTACCACACTCAAGTATCGCATAATTTAGGGGAGGACATAAAGATACCAATGGAGAAGTAAATGGCAACCCACTCCATTGTTCTTGCCTGGAGAATCCCAGGGACGGGGGAGCCTGGTGGGCTACCACCTATGGGGTCACACAGAGTCGGACATGACTGAAGTGACTTAGTAGTAGTATAAAGATACCAAACTTCTGACAGTGAAATGTATAACAGACCAGGGAAATTCCCACACATATCTGGAGGCTAGGAAAATGGTACTGATTAACAAGCACAGGACTGGTCTAGAGGCGCAGACGTAATAGAGAATGGACTTGCCAACACAGAGGGGAAGGACTGGATAGGATGGATGGCGAGAAAGCGCTGCCCTCCATACCTGGCAGCTTGTGAGACAGGCAGCTGGTGGGAAGCTGCTGTATATACTGTGCAAGGAGCTCAGCTCAGGGCTCCAAGATGGCCTACAGGGATGGGATGGTGGGTGGGAGGAGGCGTCAAGAGGGAGGGAATGTATGTTTACGGATAGCTGATCTATGTTGTTGTACAGCAGAAACCAACTTAACATTGTAAAATATTTATGTTGCAATAGAAACATAACATTCCTTCTTGACCTTGTAATAGGTCACACAACCCTCCATAGTGCTCAGATATGGATTATGTAAATTGCAAATAATACATCGTGTGATACACAGTCTCCGTCAAAAAAAAAAAAAAAAAAACCACCTTATAGAAACTGTCTCTTGACGTCTAACAGGCAGAGCAGTTCTCAGAGTTTTCTAAGATGCTCTTCCTGAGTTAAAATCCTAAAATTTGGCTCAAATAAAGTTTTCCAATTCTTTTTTTTAAAAAAAGAAAAAGGTAAATGGTATAAAACATCTTTACCAATTGGGGATGGGTAAAATATTTTCCATTTATTCTTAACTGAAACCAGTCAAACTCTAATAAAATAAGCACTCATGTGGGTTTGCTGACAAAGGTCCTTTAGTCAAAGCCATGGTTTCTCCACTAGTCGTGCGTGGGTGTGAGGGCTGGGCCACAAGGAAAGCTGAGCGCCAAAGACCTGATGCTTTGGTGAGTGCTTCTCTCTAGTGTTCACACTGAAGTCGCCCCAGTTGGCACTCAACTATTTTCAGTTTTTAATGAGTTCATAACTAGTATGTGTACCTCTCAAAACTCAGAGACTCTGCGTGCATAAGTGGAGTCTTTATGTTAACAGTTCTGGCTGTTTGAAATCAGCAAGACCTAGGGTCATAAGTCTTTTTAAAAAGAAAATAAACAGATAATCTTTTTCAGATAGCACATGAAAGTGTTCTGAGGCAGCACCTTGACCACAAGTGGAGAGGAAAAAAGAGAAAGAGATGGATGAGCAAAATGATTAGCTGTTACCATAGTGGCCATGTCAGTACCACAAAACACAATTTTTAAAAAGGTGTTGGTTTATCAACAGATAAACCAAGTGCTAACCAAACTCAAATACTGAGGATTAAGACTAAATCCCTGGACAGTGACCAGCATGCCAGGTGCGAGCTGGCCTACTTTGGAGAAAAGTGTAGTTGAGCATGTGGAGGGCACACCTGTACAGACACATCTGTGTGCATACTGGCAGCTTTTAATTTTTTTGCATCTGAAATGAAAATTTTATTTAAGGATTACAGAGTGGTAGTAATAGCATCCCTCTTGACTTTATGCAGAAAATAGATTTTTTAAAAAATTTATTTTATAACACTTCTATTTAGAATTTAATCTGAATCTTAACTGCATCTCTATTTATGTATTAACTGTAGAAAATCTGTCTCTTCAGCTAGAATGTAAGCTCCTTGAGAGAAGGGACCTTTTTGGTCTGAACTTCAGACAGCTTAAGGGCTGCTGGGCATAAAACATGTGCTTAGTAAACATTTGTTAAATGATATGGATGAATACGTGAGGATGCCTCAATGACGTGCAAGTCTAGATTAAGATGAAAATACGAAAAATGCCAAGAAGGAAACATGAATTATAAATAGCAAGTAATATGCTATAAATATTCCCAACTTCAGGGCTTCCCTGGGGGCTCAGTGGATAAGAATCTGCCTGCCCATACAGAAGACACAGGTTCAATCCCTGGTCCGGGAAGATCCGACGTTCTTCAGAGGAGCTAATCCCATGCACCACAGCTATTGAGCCTGTGCTCTAGAGCCTGGGAATGCAACTGTTGAGCTGGCGTGTTGCAGCATCCGAAGCCGGTGTGCCCTAAACTCCTGCTCTGGAACAAGAGACGTCACCATAATGAGAAGCCCATGTACGAAAACTAGAGCAAAGTCCCTGCTCATCGCAATGGGAGAAAAACCTGCCCAGCAACAAGGCCTAGCAGAGCCAAAAATAGATACGGAAAAAAAAAAGAACATTCCCAATCGCAGACTTCACCTGATCAGTCTTATTTCATTGAGAAATCTCTTTTACTAATATTCTAGAGATACCAAAGTGCTCACGTCACCCCAAGGGAAGTACAGATATATTCACAAGGAAGAGACAGCTTTTTGCTTGTTTCAAGGTGTTTCAATTTTGTTTTAAGGTAAGTCTTACTTACCTTTAAATTCTTGGCTAGACTTTCTTGTTTTATGATACTAAAAAATGATTCAAATGGAAATGCCCCTGGCTGTTACATAATAACTAAATTACACTAAGTTGTCAAGATTAATATCAGTAAAAACTTTCCTAAAAAATAATTTTAATACAAGAGATAACAAGAGGATGTGTACCCTTACGATAAAGAAAAGGGACTAAAAAGAGAAATCAAATACATATTTTAACTATAAGAAAATAGGTTTGGGTTTTCATTTCTGCTTAAATTTAGTACAAAAATGAGCACTTACTCTGTTTTAGGCGAAGTGCCTCATGACTGAATAAGGCATAGTATCTGCTTCAAAGTGCTTACAGACTAACTTCCAGATCTAATAACTCAAAAAGAGTGAACACGTCATAGACGGTCTGCTTCCTCCACCAAGGGGCTCCATTGCTCCACTTGGGTGAGAGGCAGGGATTAGAAGACAGAGATGGCATGAAACAGCACAACTGTGGGCATGAGGGCTGCATTCCAGAACCGGTCCAAATTCCGTAACCTGGCCACAATGAGGAAACTGTTAGAAAAACCACAGTATTTATGGCATCCTCGTAATTCAAAGAGGACTTGGACCAAGAAAAAACGCTGGCACTGTGGGTTAAGTTCATTCTCCATGCCAATTCCAGAAACATCCTGACAACCAAAGATGTGGGATCCAGGGCTATTCCATGACCTCATTATCTCTTAGCAGCTCCTGAGTTAATCAGGAGCTCGGAAAAACTTGTTTCTTTCAACCCTCAGAAAACTACAAACTAATAATATATGGCTAGTTTTAAAATTAATTATATATTTTATCAATCTCTCAATGTATTTGTCACAACACCCAATCACTAACAGAACTGTGTTTATTAAGAAAAATTAAACAGGCTTAGTAAAAATGTTTTTCTAATTAGCCTAGAAAATGCTTTGCACAAAGAGATTAGATGTTGGATGCTGATAATTAAGCTACAAAACTGTATATGATTATGCCAACAAATTAGGCAACCTAGATAAAAAAGACAAGACCCAGAAAGACAAAAACTACCAGAAATCCTTTAAGAAGACACGCAAAAAAATCTGAAGAAAGCTATTGAATTAGTATTCTTAAAACTTTTGAGAAAGAAATCCCAGGCCCAGAAGGATTCACTGGTAAATCTGACCAAATATTCAATCAATATTCAAAAAGAGTACCAAGATGATTCAATGGTAAAAGGATAGTCTCAACAAATAACACTAAGACAGCTGGGTACCCATACGCAGAAGAATGAAGTTTAACTCTGACTTCACACTGTAGATAAAAATTATATCAAACGGATCAGAGACTTTCACACAAGGGATAAAATCGTAAGAAAACTCAAGAGTAAATCTTTATGACCTTGGGTTTAAGAATAATTTCTTACCTGTGACACCAAAAGTAGCGGTGAACAATGTAAATACAGATTCTTTGAACTTCAAGGTTTGTGCTTCAAGAACATCATCAATAAAATGAAAAGGCAAGCTAACACATGGGAGAAAACATCTGTAAGTCACATGGTTCATAAGCAGCTACATATCTAGAGTATTTAAAGAACCCTTACCACTCAATGAGATGACAAGGAACTCAATGAAAAGCATAGACAAAGGGCTTAAAGAGACGTTTCTCCAAAGAAGATATGGCCACTAAGCATATGAAAAGATGCTCAACATCATTACTCATTTGGGAAATGCAAATTAGAACCACGAGACATTACTTCTCACCCACGAGGATTGCTAAAATTAAAACCAATAACGAGTGGCAAAAATGTGGATAAACTGTAGTCCTCATTCGTAGTTGGCAGAAATGCAAATTGGTATAGCTGCTTTGGGAAACATATGTCCACACAAAATCCGGCACAAGGTTGTTCACGGCAGTACCATTCATAATAGCAAAACATCAGAAATAACCCAAATACGCATCAATTGAATAGATAAACAAAGGCAGTGTATTGATACAGTGGAATATGATAAACAACAAAATTCTGTAAAGCAATTATTCTTCAATTAAAAAATAATTTAAAAAAAAAGGAATGGGGAACTAATACATGGAACAAACCAATAAATCTTGAAACATTATGCTAGGTGAAAAAAGGTAATTACAAAAGACCACATATTATATGTTTCCATTTAAATTAAATGTCCAAAATAGGTCTTCAGGAAGTGAATCTGTTGCAGCTAGGGAGAGAAGAGTGGCGTGGGGAAGAAGAATGTGGAATGACTGCTAATGGGAATAGGTTTTCTTCTTGAGTTGATGGAAGAGTTATAAAGTTAGGTGGTATTGATGACTCCACAACTCTGTGACCAGATTAAAAACTATTAAAAACTAATCGTATATTTTTTGGAAAAAAATGTTTTCATGAAAAAATTCACATATACACAAAATTAGAGTGTATAATGCAGGTATCTATTACCTACCTTCAACATAATATCAATATTTTGACAATCTTACTATGTTTTAGTAATAGTAAGGGACTATTATTAATATCATTAGGTGTGTTGGCTGCTGCTGCTGCTGCTGCTGCTGCTAAGTCGCTTCAGTTGTGTCCGACTCTGTGTGACCCCATAGACGGCAGCCCACCAGGCTCCCCTGTCCCTGGGATTCTCTAGGCAAGAACACTGGAGTGGGTTGCCATTTCCTTTTCCAGTGCATGAAAGTGAAAAGTGAAAGTGAAGTCGCTCAGTCATGTCCAACTCTTAGCAACCCCATGGACTGCAGCCCACCAGGCTCCTCTGTCCATGGGATTTTCCAGGCAAGAGTACTGGAGTGGAGTGCCATTGCCTTCTTCGGTGTTGACTATATTAATGAATAAATATATGTGTGATTAATGGATGAAAGTGAAAGTCACTCAATCGTGTCTGACTCTCTGCGACCCCATGGACTATACAGTCCATGGAATTCTCCAGGGCAAAATACTGGAGTGGGTAGCCTTTCCCTTCTCCAGGGGATCTTCCCAACCCAGGGACTGCACCCAGGACTCCCACACTGTGGGTGATTTCTTTACCAGCTGAGCCACCAGGGAAGCCCCAACTGATTGACAGATTTATAAATTATTCATTTTATTATTATTCATATACCCCTAGAGATAAGGGTACATAACATTTTACATATTTTCTCATAATCCAGTGATTTTTCTTTCCAGTCAATTCTAAATATAGGATATTACAAAGGTTCTCTTTACACAATTATATAATTTAAGTATCTAAATGATTTAAAATGAGGGTATTAAAATAAAAATTAAAAATACTAGGATATTATGGGGCAGCCTGGGTGGTGCCAGAGGGCACAGGAGGCACGGGTTCCATCACAGGGTTGGGAAGATCCCCTGGAGAAGGAAATGGCTACCCATCCTGGGAAATCCCAAGGACAGAGAAGCCTGGCGAGCTACAAGTCCAGGGGGATGCAAAGAGGCGGACGTGACTGAGGGACCGAACAACAACAGCAAAAGGATATTACGACTTAAGACTTACAATAAATTTGCAGCGCTGTGAGACAGTTTGTGACATGATACAAAGCCGAAAAGGAAGAACGGGACAGGGAATGGCGCTCCTCCCAGAACAGCAGAAACGCGATGCCTTCTTCGCTGGCGCTTGAGGTTTGGGAAAGGCTAGACCCTCAGTCGTGCTATGGAATTTGATGATCGCCAGTGAGCTTGAGAAGCACACGCCGTGGTCTCTGTCCTGCTGGGCGAGATGCGCCTCACTGCTCTCTAGCTAGTTACACCTGCTCTTACAACACGAGATTCCTAAGTAACCGTGTGACTTCCCCTTTCATAGCCTCCCTATCTACTCTGGGACCTCTTGAAATATCAAACATAATATGGATCTTACTAGAAATACCCTCTCACTTTGATAAATAAAGACTACATTATTTCTTTTGTTCAGTTATCTTTCTATGTGGGACATTAACTGATATGTGATTATAAACATTTTCTAATATTGTGGGTGAAATCAGAATCTATCCATAGTTTGTAAGGTTATATGACATTAAAACTGCTATTATTATTAGAGATTAACTTACAATAAAAATAAAGACAACTTTATGCTATTTATATCATACCTGTTTAGAATAAGACAAGAGAAAAGAGAAAAAAAAGAGAAGCAGTCAGATGGAATTGTCACAGTTTACTAATAAGCTCACACTTCCCCATTCAACATACAAAGGCTTTTAGAATTTCAGCCTAACAATTATTATCAAAACCATCAGATGCACATAGAGCACCATCAAGCTAGAATTATTAGAATGTAGAAAGTGTGAAAAAGTCTAGGGTCAGGAGACCTACGAAGTGATTGATCTGTTCAAAGTCCTTGCTTACTGAAGAACTTTTTTCATTAAAACAAAAACTGCAAGGTGAGTTTAATGCCGTCTGAACTCTCTGCAGACATTTACAGCTTTCTGCTTTCTTAAAAGTTCCCAGGTCAGACAAAGAATTCATCTTCACTGAAAATACAAAATGCAGGAATGTTCAAATCTGCTATTTACACTACACACTATATTTTGTTTAACTTTATGGGTAGAAAAAAAAAGGTCGTGTATATTACATAGTATCATTTTAAATAAAAAAAATTTTTTTGATTAAGGAACAATCATGGTATATGAGTATTATAAAAATATAGGCTTGTAATTAAGCTCCAATCCTTATTGTAAGTTTCTACCATTCTATTAACATATATATTATTATTTTGATAATATGGTCTTATGATACCAGATAGTAAATAAACATACATATGTAGTTACAGTCCATATTTTCAAGAAATACAGTTTTAGTAACTAAATGGGCACGTGCAAATAAGAAAATACAGTATTATCAGGCTGTTCGCTATTTCATGCTTTTACCACTTCTGTCTCTGATAAAGTGCTACACACATACAAGTCACATAGAAACTGACCTCACAGTTTTCAAAATCATTGAATTTCCAGACATTTTTCCTGGTCTTCTTTAAAAAAATACAAACATATGAATGCTGATGAAGGGGAAAAATGAGCTGTCTGCGGATAGCTTCTAGGAACACAAGACTGATAAAAAGTACAGAATGCATTGTACAGAGCTGAATTTACTGTGTGGACTGTGGACAAGTCCTTGATACTAATGTGTGTCTCAAGCTCGCTCTCAAAGCCGAAACTCCATGGAGAGATTTGAACTGCTATCCGGAGGCATTTCACGATTTGAGCCAAAAGGTTTACAGTCCTGCATTTGAGCTCATTCGGCTGCTTCTAATTCCAGCTGGACTTAAACTCTTATCTCTGGCCGCCAGGCCCACAGATAGGGCCAATCACAGGAGCTCCAATTCGCAGAGGGCCCTCAATTCCGCGACCCCCCCGAGATTAAATCCTTCCAGATAGCCTAAGTAAATGGTTCATAACTTGTTCCTGTCACTCCCACTAATGCCTTTGTACCATGAAAGAGACTAGCAAAGGTGTAAATATCTTCAAATTATGAGCTGAGCTTCCTCTTCCCGTGCTTGTCAGCAGTTCCAACATCCTTCTCCTTATGGGGAACAAGAAACTCAGAGGCGGCGATTCCTAAACTTTCTTCTCGAGTATTTATGAATAAATTTGCAGGAGTCTGTATATTACTGGTAACATACAGATACACATTTCCCTTCTCTTCGACATCTTTCTGCTAAGCTCTGTGCACCCTCTTCCCCCTCTAAGAAAGACACCATCAGTTAAAAGCATACAGGTCAGCTATATAACTTGGTCTATTACCTTGAATCAAACAGATTTCACCTCAAGGACAGGTGCATCTGAATGTAAAAGCATCTTGCTGTCAATACAAGGGTCGGTTGTGCTCTCCTGTACTCTCTGAAATGTTTATTTAAAATAGTCAAAACAAATATATTACGGTAAATGTTGTTTGAGAACCACTGAAGGAATGAGTTTTAAATCTCCTGTAATTCTGATTTTGCATCCTTCTCATTGGGAAGGATATCTTTGAGAGCAGAACCAAACCATGATTTATCTTGTTTCTCTTATAGGTCATATTTTTAAACATGCATGATTCCAAGCACATGTTTTATAATTTTTTTCATATGTTTTATAATGTACGATATTTGTAATAAAAGCTTGTGAGATTTTGGAGGTGTTAAACAATAGTACCTGCTAGAACCCTCCTTAAAAGAAAGAAAATTGCTGGTAGAATACATTTTTCCATGCCACTTTCAACTGTGGTATAAGTGAAATTTGAGTCTGTACTTTAACTTCAGTCCCAAGTCTCCCCTGAGTCACTTCCAGCCATTGGCAGTCATGTATAACATCGTGGTGATGAGCTCTTTTTTGAAAACCTCTTTTTTGTGACCTTGACCTCTCCAGTGCATTTAAGATTATTCTAAAGCGTAGAAAAATATGGGCTTTATCCTGCATGACTACTTTTGTAAAACTTGTAATTTCTTTGTAACTTAATTAAATTGCATACTGCAACAAGTTAAACCCTTTTTATTCAGAGGCAGTTTTTGACAGAAATGTGTTCTTCTTTGGAAAAATAGTTGTTCAGGACCGAGGAATGCATACCACCAAGGATTCTGAGTATTTTTAATTTTACAACATCACTTCTAAAGTCTTTAATTTTGATTCCTGGCATAAATCAGGCAATGGGGTTATACTTTTTGAAATGTTTGAAATGTTTAATTGAATATGTGTGTTACATGCACACATTTTTTGAAACACCTCAAACTTAAAATTTAAGATCTATTTCTTGAGAGTAAACTGCTGACATGATACTCTATCATATGGGGTGTATTTTCTACAAACAACCCTTCTCCTATCTAATCATAATCCACTCATCCAAATTAGGAATTAACACGGTCACTTTACTATCACTTAATCCTCAAGCCTCATTTAAACCGTCCCAATTATGCCCTTTATACTAAAAAAAAAGCCCAGCTAAAAATCACGCACCATGTTTTGTTGCCACGTCTCATCTCTTCAGATATTTCAGTCTGGCGCCATTCCTTGGATTTTGCATGACTACCACAACTGTGGAATTTTTGAAGATGACAGGACAGTTATTTTATACAATGTTTGTCATTTGGGTCCGTCTGCTGTTTCTGCATGATTCCGGTTACGTGTCTTTGGCAGGAATATCACAGCAGGCATGCTGGGTCCTTCCCCCTGCGCCATCAGGACGCACGTGGATCCAATCTTCGCATCACTGAGGACAGTCCCTTGGACATGATTAAGGCAGTATCTGCCAACGTCAGCTTCACTGCACAGGTATTCTCGGTAATTAGTATTTTATGGGGAGGTATTTTGAATTTCTGTTCCTTATTAAACTCTCAATGTATTCAGTACAGGCTGACAGATTCGTATTTCATCGCATGGGTTACATTCACTCGGTTACCATCATTAATAGGATGCTTCAAATTGTCCCAGGTTTGGCCAGCTGGACAAGTTAGTTCCTTGACTTTTTCCATGTAGCCTCATCATTTTTGAGGGACCTCCTTGCCTTCTGACAATATGATCTTTTTAAACCTTCTTCAGTAATGGAAGCAGCCTGTTTATTTTTTTTCTAGAAGAACATGGTAGAAGCCAGGACTGAGCAGCATGCTTGTTGCCCCTCAGGCATTGTTTCTTTAAGGGCCTCTTGGCAGACTGAGCTAGGGAATAGATGTGCAACACACACACACACACACACACGTACATACTTTAACAGCAATGTGAAATCTATTTTTGCATCTCTTTATATTAACATTATGAATTTCCACCAGTAACCCAAATTCCAGTCCAAATGTTTTACATGTCCTTTTGTTTCCTTGCCCTTTTCGGAGCTCTTCTCTCAGATGGACAGGAATATCCCCCTTCAAGTGTCTGCTTATCTGGTCCGTTCCTCTCTTTGCTACAGTCACCCATCCTGCAGCCAGAAGCCCTTTCACCACTTGGACTCTGACACCCAAAGCCAGGCCGCCCCTCATCCTGCTAGGGCTCTGCCTTCACACGATAACTGGTTCCCCCTCACGACAGAACTTCTCAAACTGCTGGGCTCTCAACTCCCGTAGGAGGCCAATCCCTGCCACACACACACGGAGACGCCTGGCCCACGTCCACTGGGGTCCTGCATCCTGTCACTGCAGGGCCCAACTGTGCAGACGTACTTGTCATCTTGGTTAGGCTGCAAGCATCCCCGGGATATCCCATGGCTACTCATGTGCCTCCTCTCTTGCTTGGGTCCTGAACTTCTGCTCTGAGTCACGTGGCTTCCCCCTCCGTCCCCAGCACAAATGTCTACCGAGCATTCATTCTGTCTGTGAAGTGTTCAGAAAGGAAAGGAAAACTGTGCGTCCAATATAAAATGACAATGAAGGGTCCAGAGTTAAGTACAAATTTTGTTTGTATATAAAAATTAAAAATATTTTTATTTATTAAGTACAAAAATTATTTATCCTAATCCAATTAATTCCTAGTGCAAATACCTCAACTGAATGACAGTTATCAAAATAGTAGTTTGGGGCCTGTATAAATTTGCATATAGGCAAACAATAAAAACTAATGGTAATAAAATAACCTTCCCATGGGACTCAGTGGTAAAGAATCTGCTTCCAATGCAAGAGATGCAGGAGACTCGGGTTTAATCCCTGGGTCGGGAAGATCCCTGGAGTATTGGAGAAGACACCTTCTCAAATTTAGCTTGATGTAATTTATATCTGCTTGCTTTAATGAGATTTCTAGATTACAGAGAGAAATATAAATCAAGATTTGCACCATATGTTGAAGATTTATAACCACTTTATGTTCAGCACTAATATTTTTGACGAAAACCAATGTAACAGACACTCCCAGTGTTGAAAGAACAAACTTATCAAGGCCATAAAATAAGGAGGCTCCATTTTAATATTAAAGGAAATAGCAATCATATGAGTGCCAGATGAGGACTTCTAAACACATATCCTTCTCAGGATGAACAACTTGTTTGTCACGGGCAGATGATGCATGGTTAATAGCAGATTGGTGGGCCTTGGATATGAAATCATACCAATGATCTATTTAGCAAAACTAGCATAACACACATTACATTTGCCTGCTTTGTGCTTATCACATTATATTCCTTAGAATCAGATTTGTCTTCTATTTATTCTACCATATCTCTGTTGGATGTCACTATGGAAATACATGTTTAAACAGCGTTGTCTACATAGAAAACTACTTATTTACACGTTGTCAGCCCTCTCAATTATAGCACTGGCAGCTTCTACATAAGCCAGCAACTCAAGTTTTCGGGAAGCTTATTTTTATATTTTTCTGTGTTGCTTGCTTCTGATTAATGAGGAGAGATATCTTCGGCAGATAACAAATTTACCACTAGTTCATTATAGATTTCATTTCCTGTCTTGCTGGCTTCTTAATTCATGGCAGCAAAGAGCAGAAGGAAGATTAGACTGCGTAAGATGAGGGTGACATTTGGACATTTCTCTCAGGTAGATAGCAGTATAAAACATTTTAAATAGGAGTAACTGAGAGGTATTTTCTCCCTTCATTTGGTATGCTGAGATGTACCCAAGGCAGTCTTCCGTCGTCCAGGAGCTCTCGTATCTAGCCGATTTCTAGATTCACCAGGGTACTAGCTTTCCTCCGAATACACTTTTAGTTGATAACAGGTAAACAGGGAGCTGTGTGTAGCCTTGAATATAGAGCACACCACGAAGCTTGAAAAACTCTTAAAGGCAGCTCAGTCTCTTGACTCAGCTAAATCTACACAGTTTTCTGCTCCTCTTTCTTCATGTTCTTAGTCCATTCAGCAGTGTAAGGCAGATCTCAGCATCTCAGCATCAGGAGAGAGCCTACAACAGCTAGGGCAGCCACCCAAATGTGAGACCAAAGAACTCCTCTTAGGATAACAGGAGGCTAGTCTTTCTCCATTTCCACCCTCACAATGTCGATTTAAGATTCTGCTATAGGTCTGTATACAAACCTAGACAGCACATTAAAAAGCAGAGACGTTACATTTGCAAACAAAGGTCCGTATAGTCAAAGCTATGGTTTTTCCAGTAGTCATGTACACATGTGAAAGTTGGAGCATAAAGAAGGCTAGGAGCTGAAGAACTGATGCTTTTGAAATGTGGTGTTGAAGAAGACTCCTGAGAGTCGCGTGTACTGCCAGGAGATCAAACCAATCAATTCTAAAGGAAATCAACCCTGAATATTCATTGGAAGGACTGATATTGAAGCTGAATCTCCAATACTTTGGCCACCTGATGCGAAGAGCTGACTCACCAGAAAAGACCCTGATGCTGGGAAAGATTGAAGGCAAGAGGAGCACGGGTGACAGAGGATGAGATGGTTGGATGGCATCACTGACTCAATGGGCAAGAGTTTGCACAAGCTCCAGGAGACACAAAAGGACAGGGAAGCCTGCAGTGCTGCAGTCCATGGATTTGCAAAGAGCTGGACACAACTGAGAGAATGAAAAACAACAGCAAGAACAAAATTTAAAAAAAAACAAGTGATTTGCATACTTAGCAATAAAGGATAAATCATTACAAAGATTGTTGGGGTGCAAAGAAAGCAATTAGAGAAAAAGTTCCTGGAAATTAAATATACAATGGAAATAGCTATATTAATAGAGTGAATGAGTCAAGGGACGGACCAGTGCTTCTCAAACTCTGATGTGCATGTGAATGACCAGGACTTGTGGTTAAAATGCAGAGTTTTGGACAGTAGGTCTGGGTGGAATCTGAGACTGAACTTCTGACAAGCTCCCAGGTGACATTGGTGTTGCTGGTTCATTTCCATTCTGCCAGGGATAAGGATCTCAGAGATAAAGTTATGAAAATTTCCAAAACTCAGAGGAAAAAGATGAAGAGAGAGGAATAAAAACAAAGTTTCGCTTGTTTTTTAAATGGAAGCTAAACTAAGAAGTAACACGATTCTTCTAATTAGTAGAGAAAGGGCAGATCTCCTCACTCTCTGAGCTGGGACACACATCTCCTCCTGCCTTCAACTGGCTGAATGATACCCACACCTGCTTTGTGAGCTTGATCCTCTTTACTCAGTCCACTGATTCCAAGCCTAGTTTTTGCAGAAGCACCTCACAGACACACCCAGAAATAATGCTTTACCATCTGTCTGGGCATCACTCAGCCTAGTGAAGTTGACACACAAAACTAACCATTAGAGTAGGTGAATAATTACCTAAAGATGTACAAAGCAAAACATTTTTTAAAAGTCATAAAAGTGGGGAACATAGAAAACAAAATAAACCAAGCCAAACCAAACAATGGAACGAACAGAAGAGTCTATATAAAGTAACGGATATGAATTAGGACAGGAAATCCAATTAGCTCATGAAGAATGTCCTCAAGGAGAAAGCACCTTCGATGACAACAAGTTCTGTGATTAATAACAAAACGTTCTTAATCACAATATGAAGTCATGTTACTTTCATCAATAAGAAAAATGAAAGCCAGCCTCTCTGAGAAAAATAGAAAGTAATAAAATAAAGGCATGAATCAAGTATAAAACAATCTAAAATATGACAGATTTTTTTTAGTAATTTATATCTTTTATTGACTTTCACATTTGGAACATTATTGGCTGGTACAGGTTGAGAATATAATTAGAATATAATGTCCTCCTCACGGATCTAATCATCTGACATAGTTGGTACAAGGTAATTAAGGTTTATTGGTTTTAGAATTTTTTTTTAAATCAACTTATCAGCAACACATGGAAAGCTTCACTATGGTGAGAGAACGCGATAGCAATCTTACAAGCCCTGTCAATGGAATCATAAAGATAGGGCTGACTGAATTTAGGAGGAGGGGAAAAAAGGGAAGAATTAAAAAATGTAGACATACACATTCCCTTCTTCTAGAAAATACTTTGTGGATATTATACAAGATTGCTGGATAAATAAGGGTTAAATTATGTTATTGAAAGTAATAATGCACTTTAGTATTATATCATATAACTGAAGATGGGCTGTTATCTGGCTTAACACAGTGAAAGCTCCAACAAGGCAGAGACTATGCTGGTTCTCCTGTCTCTAGAAGATCCCAGTTAATACTGTTGAAGCTTGGCTAAACAACAGAAGTGGGGTGAGAGAAGAGGCTTGGCACAGAGTAAGTATGCTGAGTTTCACATTCAAGATGGTGAGTAAATAGGCATAGTAAAGGCTATTAAGTCCACACACAATTCCTTCATGATTATATTCCTCAAAGGAAATACATTTTTTAAATGTTTATAAGCGGCTAACTGGGGAACAGAACTGAAGCATGAGAGGCAGATTTTTTTTTTTTTTTGACGAAAGTAAGAAAGCATGTATTAACTAAAAAGTATTTTAAATGTTAATGCAACTAAGGTTTGAAACCCTGCAAACATTTTCAATCCCATTAAAATCTATTTTTAAAAACATTTTTAATAACAGATTTCCCTCATTTATTTCTTCATTTTACTTAGGAGGAGTTCAGCATGCTAACCTAATTTTTTCTGGAACTTTGCACAAACCCTACAGGAGACCTGCATGAGCTGTAACTTGGGCAGCACACTGACATCATGGAGGTTCACTGGAAGGGAAAGCATCAGATTCTCGATACAGCTCCATGCCTGAGATCACTGTCTTTTCCCCTTTGTGACACATTTAAGTTTCACCTGGGGATTGGAGAAGCGTTTCAGACACGGGTCTATGGTGGGCGTGGAGATTCTTTGCTTAAAAATAAAATATTGTACCTCAAAGGGATTATTTTTATAGATAAATGCTAATGTTGAGAGGACAGTGGAATATCTGATGTCACAGAGAAAAGCATGGCTGAGTCATCACCAGCACAATGCTGACCGGGAGAGCCACGAGCCTTTGTGAACAGCTGCCGTTATATTTCTAAGGTGCCCTCAGTTCAATCCTTTTATATTTTCTTATTTCCTGTTGCTAGAAATCAGCCTGTAGGCACATTTGTGTGTGAAGTTATTGGCAAAACTGCGAAGACGTGGGTGTCTACTAAAGGCAGCAAACCCCTGATCCTAAGGGGACTGTCCAACTTTCCCACAGATAAACATTTCCCATTCTCCGTGCCCAGCTGTTTTCAAAGAAGGGTCTGGTCTATAACCTTTGTGCGTGCCCAGTCACTTCTCTCTTGTACAGTTGTTTGCAACCCTATAGAGTGTAGCCCACCAGGCTCCTCTATCCATGGGATTCTCCAGGCAAGAATACTGGAGTGGGTTGCCATGATATCCTCCAGGGGATCTTCCTCTAACCTTATTCGAAGTTAAAATCCAATAGCATCTAAGTTCCAAGTCCAAGACTGGTTTGTTAACCCTCTTCTTAGCCCAACACACATTTCATAAAATGTCAGTGTTTTCTACCAACCAAAATAAACAATAGCAACATAAGCCAGAATGTAGCAGGAACCCCAATCAGAGGATTTAAATTATGTAGTTATACTGGAGTCTGCAGATTGCTAAGTACCATGTATGTGATATTAAAAAGGTAATTCAATTCTGAGTATAAAAGGGATTAAATTTAAGGCAAAGCAGCCAGGCAGGATAGTAAATGCAGTGACAAAGGGGTATGGAGGGCACTTTTCAGCATGATGGGAACTTTTACAAAAACAGGCACTAGTGTAGACAAAGTAGATACCCCACCAGGACCTACTGCACAGAACAGGGAATTATATCCAACATCTTAAAATCGCCTAAAATGGAAAAGAATCTGAAAAAAATATATGTATAACTACATCACTTTGCTGTACACTCAAAACACTGTAAATCAGCTGTACTTCAATTAAACAATCAAATTGAGGCACTGCTGAGTAGTATGTCTTCACGCTCTGATCTAGCATGAGACTAGACGTCTACCATCATGGCAAAGCTAGGAAAATACACAAGCAGAAGTAAAAGCCATCCTCAGGAAAGAGATATTTTACAGGACTTGTCAGAAAGCATGACCTGCCCTAGCAATAGCAACGATGAAAGCCTGCACGTGCAGAAATTCAGGATTGTGCACAAGACGCAATGAGGGGGGCCCCAAGGCGGTCCTGGGGAGAGTGATGTGGGCAGGAAGGCCCAGGGGAACCAACGACTCTGGACAAGAAAGGGAAAGCGACAGGCTGGAGAAAGAAGGAGGTGAGTCCATTAGACTCGCCGAAGAGGCTGCTTCCTTGTTTGGTTGTTTTTACTAACTTTTAGAGAGAAACTAGAAGATAAAATTAGAAGCCCTCTATTTATTATTTATAGTATGAAGTATTAGCACAAAGAGCTGCCTTGGCTAGGTTTATTCATCTCTGCAGATGCCATCCATTAAACACTTTGCAATATCCCCAAAGCCCTCATAGAATGATTGCTTTTTCCTTATTTACTGCCTTCTCAGCTGTTCACGAGTCAAACTGTGATCCTCTGTGCCGCTGTTATAATTTTAGATTGTACGTTACTCACGACCTGAAGCTTATACAATATCCTAGACCGAAATCAAGTATTCGTTCCCCTGTCGAAACCAATTAGCATCACATACTGATTATGGACTGTGAGACACTTGACAAATCTAGAAATCTTAACGTATCCTTGAGGTTTATTTAACGATATGCTGGAATCTGTTTGTAACTTTGTGGTTAGTAGTGTTGTGGGTTTAGTAATTTTGAAACTCAGTTGTGTGAACTATCAGTTCAGTTCAGTTCAGTCGCTCAGTCGTGTCCGACTCTTCGTGACCCCATGAACCGCAGCACACCAGGCCTCCCTGTCCAACACCAACTCCCAGAGTTCACCCAAACTCATGTGCATCGAGTCGGTGATGCCATCCAGCCATCTCATCCTCTATCGTCCCCTTCACCTCCTGCCCTCAATCTTTCCCAGCATCAGGGGCTTTTCCAATGAGTCAACTCTTCGCATTAGGTGGCCTAAGTATTGGAGTTTCAACCTCAGCATCAGTCCTTCCAATGAACACCCAGGACTGATCTCCTTTAGGATGGACTGGTTTGATCTCCCTTGCAGTGCAACAGACTCTCAAAAGTGTTCTCCAACAACACAGTTGAAAAGCATAAATTCTTCGGAGCTCAGCTTTCAATGTGAACTATGGAATAAAATAAATGACGTGATATATTGATGTCTTCAGTAATGTGGTTTCTCCCTGTGGAAGAGGATAGATACGGATACTGAAGAGCTAACAGTGATGGAAAATTCTGCGGTGTTGGATTTGAATCGGCATCGTCTGGAAGAGCTCATGAAAGGACACGTGTTTACACGTGTGCCGGTGTATTGTTATCTACTGAAACAATCGAGAAGCAAAGACATCTGCAGTAACGTGGACACCTAACAGCTGCATCCGCAGACACAGAAAATCAAAGATGAGCCTGGAACTCCCTGTGCTTAAGAACCAGGAGGCTTTCAAAGACTGATGGGCATATATCAAAACGACACAGGGGCTGGCCTAACAGGCTGCTGCTGGCCACTTTCTCCTTTCTAGAACGACGGGAAAGAGTAAATGGAAAAATAATAAAATCAAGCCTCTTTCTACTTCCAGTCACAAAATGCAGCATTGACTTGAACAGGCCTATCAATGGATCCTTTGAAACCTGTTGGTGAATAAGACATTCACATGATCTCAAAGTAGCACCTTCCCCCTTTTTATTTGCTGATTACTCAAGGGAAAGGTTGCCTTCACAAAGGAGATATATGATGGAGTTCATGTCCCCAGATGATGAAACTCAGCACCACTAGTATCAGAAGATAAGACATGTGCCCGCGGATGAGATGCAAGGTGAGTTACATGCCATGTAGGAACCATACGCACCAACTTGCCATTTACTCTTACTGAGATAGGATCACGAGGAAGAACCTCAGGAAAAATCCAGGTTGTGGGACATTCTAAAAGACAACCGGCCTGAAGTTTTAAAATGTCAGGCAGAGGTGGCGGAAGACAAGAAATGGCAGAAAGTTATAATACACTGAAGACTCAAGGAATAAAAGATGGCCTGACATGATAAGCTAACAGAGAGCAATCCTTGCCTTATCCAGGAAAAGGAAAACAGCAGCCATAAAGGGCGCGTGGAGGACAAACGTGGTCATCTGCTCATGGGCTGCATATTAAATAATGTCACTAAATCAGTATTAAATTTCCTGGATATTATAGTAATGATGTGAGACTGAGACCTTACATTAGAGGGATACATGCTGAGATATTAGAAGAAAAATGGTATGACATCTGCAAATTTCAAATAATTTGATAAAATCTACATGAGTGTATATATATATATGTATGTACGCATGTACACTCTTACAAATCTGCCATTTATCTCATGTCTAGGTGTGGATTTCAGGGCAGAAATATGGTGCTTATACTAGTTCTTCAACTTTTCAATAGTTTTACAATTAAAACAAAATAGAGAACATTTTTGTGGCAGAGAAAGAAGGAAGAAAAGTAACAATAAGTTTCTGTTGATTGAATTAAGGAAATCACTTTTCAGTATGCAAAGCATCCGGGCAATTGGATTTTTCACATTTTAGCCAGTTCCACTGATGCCTCACAGTCTTACTTTCATAACCTCAGTAAAAATCTACTGCCAAATATTTGAATCCAAAGTTCTTTCCAATGTGTCTGAAAGCAGAAACCGTAGGGAATCAAAATGAGCTTTTAAAGTCATTCACAACATTAGTAGCCAAGACCTGTGAGTCTAAGCCAATTTTCTGATTTTTAATCCAAATTGTTTATCTCAATTTAACACCCTCAGTACTTTGATCTACATCATACTGTACTAACACTAAGCATATTTCTACGCTGGAAAATTTGAATAGGTGATGTGAAAACTTGAATGGTATTTGCATCTATCAAATAGCACTTAACATTCAATACCCATTTATATATCCAATGTTAGACTAAATATTGTGGTGGCATTCTTTTAGTCCAAATTGTTTCATGTGGAAAACGATATTCCAGTCTAATTTTGTGGAGGAGATTCCCTATGAAACAAAGAAAATTTAAAGCGTATTCATGTCTCCTTACTTACTAGAATGCTTTTCACAAAGAACCCCCTGATTTTTTCAGGCCATTTTTGAAGATTCTTATTCAAACACGGCATATAAAACAGGCAGAACCATTTTCAGCCATGAAGGAATTTAAGTTTACTTTGCGCTTCCTTGGTGGGTGTATGCAGAATGTCAGATGAGGCATGCTTTGCAGGTAAACGGGTTTCCCACGTGGCGCTTTGGTCTCCAATGCAGGAGACCCGGGTTCCATCCTTGGGTCGGGAAGGTCCCTTGGAGAAGGGAATGGTACCCACGTCAGTATTCTTGCCTGGAGAATTCCATGGACGGGAAGCCTGGCGGGCTTCGGTCAGACAAGAGTGAGTGACCAGCACCTTCACTTCCACTTGTCTCTGGGCCTAACACAGGGCGCTATGGGAGTCTTTGCCGTCACTAAAGGGTAAGGCCTGCTCTGGGTCAGTGTTCCTCCATCTGAACTGTCAGCACCTTAAGGAGAGCTGGTAGGCCTTTCATTGCACTTATTATGCTATCCTTGGTATATGTCCCTCAAGAACTGACTGACTGTTTTCATGATTTTAACTAAGTGCAAAATAGACTAGCAGGCTTAGAGTTAATTTGAGGATGATAATATGACATCTTCCTATAAAAGCAGAGGATGAAATTATGTCATAGGTACTGGAGTATTTCTAGGTATTAAGCCATATAAAATATCATGTATTTATTGAGCAGAAACTGAATTTAGAAATACCCAATTTAAAAGAATGCTTAAAGGTCATCAAGTGTGATTACATTCTGTTCAACATTATAAAATGCAGTCAAGTGTAAATGATTATCAAGCAAATTATGAATGATTCATTCACAGCCGATTTTTCATTAGAAGGTAATGTCTCCTTTCCCGTAAAGTCAACATTATGATCCAGGATGCCATTTATCAGAATTTATGCTATTAAACAACAGAGGAGAAGGGAATTTTCTTAAGCACCTCACATCAGTTCAGTTATTTTCCATCTAAAAAGGAACACACACATTGCAGTCACTGGAGGCAGAGTGCGTACAGCACACGGATAGCGTGTATAATACGATTTGAGACACATCAATTTTACTTACGTGTGTGTATGTGTGAGAACATGTATACGGTTTAATCACTGAGTTTTGATTTATGACTAAAGGTCAATTACAAATATTTCTTTATTATATTTAAATATTTGAGTCTTTAAAATACCTTAGGATTGTTAACTAACGTGTTAGTCATTATAAACAATTTAAATGAGATTTCTGAATATTTTCTAAGTGTTAGTTGAGAGATAGAAATACAGGGATACTTGAAATGAGACGAGTATGAAGATGGCTTCTGAGATGAGATAAAGTGGATTCAGAAAGACACCCCATTCCCAGTTTTCACGGTGGGTAATCTTGTTAAAATCAAAAGTCCTTTGGTACTACATATATAAACAGCACTAGCTAAGGAGATTTATTCCAGTAAAAGTCTTTTTAGTGTGTTAAATACACTTTCCACAGCGTCTTTTTGCCACTGAGACTTAAGAGGTATTTTTACTTCCTGTCTCTTTAAAAAACTACTTCACAATTTACAGGGCCGCTGCTCACTCCTCATATTTTAAAAAATATAAAGAGGAATTTAGAAAAATTAGAATCCCTCCTGAACAGTCAATGAAATGTGTCCTTCAGCAAATTTTCATGACTGACATCCTATGCTTGAGTACAAGTTATACCAGTAGATATATAATATTGAGAGAATAACCACCAAGTATCCCAATGTACTTGACTTAACAGTCTTAATCCATTCTAAGTAGTATAATTTGATTAATAAACTGTCTGTCAAATAAGGATCTCTTAGTCTGTGGCTTACTTAATTGAATCCATGGAAAAGCTCGCGAGGAGTCCATTGATCACAGCATGAAAACAATTCCTACTTGGGGAGCTTCGAATCTCTCGCCCTATTGACAGATGTGGCTCTCAACTGTGGGTCGATTTCTGCATCATGATCCTGGCGAGAAGGATCTTACTGGGAAAGAGAAGAGACCGTGGAGGTGTGTGCAAGAAAACAGCACGTCCTTGGAGCTTCAGTCCTTGTCACACGGGTTCCCTCTGGTGTACCCTCTTCAGTCTCATCCAGTCCAACCTGGTAACTGTTTACCGTGCGGCAGGGCGGCGCAGAGTGTTCACAAGTTCACGGGTGTACTTACTCTGCACATGGAGACTGAGTGTGTGCTGTGCACCCTGAAGGACCGTGTTTTACTGAAAACCCAGCACCCTGCACAGTGCTCAGTCTAGTCAGGCAGAGACGGGAAACAGACAGCAGCAGTTGACTGATAGAAGGGAGATTCTTGAGAGGTTGCATCGGCAGTAAAGGAATGCTAGCGGGTGGGGAACACAGGGGAGCTCTGAGTAGTGTGATATTCCTGAAATGTGGGCCAGCATGGGAAAGTAACGCGACCACAGGCTGCACAGATAAGAGAAGTGCAAATCAAGGCATGGGGCTTTTCCTCTGCACACGAGGGGCAGGCATGGAAGCACTGTAAGAAGCTGAAGAGCAGTGTCCATTCCGGAGCTCACGACCTAACAGGCGAGAAGGCAGTTTCAGACCCATGGAGTGTGTTTCATCAAACCGCACAGGATTCTTTCTGAGCAACACACAAAAATGTAAATCACCAAGGGAAAGCAGCGGTAATTCATGATGACATAAAAACCACTTTAAATCACCAGCACAAAGCAGGCAAAGAAAATGTTCCTTTGAGTAGAAAGAGAGAGAGAAGGTGGGGCTTAAAAATCCATGGTGAAGAGTGATTTTAAATCTCTACATTGACATGTAAATGGCTTTGCATCAGGCTATTCTAGAAAGTTATGTGACTTCAAACAAGACTTACATTCCGGCAGCCTGTTACAAGCATGCCCTCTAGTTGGCACTGTTGTTACGTAGGGTTCAAAGTCTTTCAGAGAGGCATGCTGCAGCCCTTCCCCTCACCAAGGGCACGTGACTTACAGGAAATGTAAAATTCGGCAGAAACTGTGAGAAAGGTCCGAGGACTTCTGAGTCAAGTCTCTCTCAACACATGGGACAGTTGAGTTGAACTGATAAACTTTTCCCATAAAAAGATCACCCAGAATCCTGCCATGCCCTACCCTGGCCCTGGAACATCTGAGATTATGTCGGAACGCTCTGATTTATCTGTCATTTGCAGCTTCTCCCATTCACACTCGTGTCGGTCAGTCTGACCAGGGGCCTCAGAGGGCAATCCCGACACAGGCTCCATTCTCTGTACCCGTGCTGCACACGGTCCAGGGTGAGGGGACCAGCTGGCACACGGTCCAGGGTGAGGGGACCAGCTGGCACACGGTCCAGGGTGAGGGGACCAGCTGGCACACGGTCCAGGGTGAGGGGACCAGCTGGCACACGGTCCAGGGTGAAGGGACCAGTTTAAGCACCACTGCGCTCTATCCTGCGTGCATGCTCAGTCCCTTCACTCATGTCCGACTCTTTGCAGCCCCACAGACTGTAGCTTGCCAGGCTCCTCTGTCCATGGGATTCTCCAGGCAAGAATACTTTTTCCAGTAGTCATGTATGGATGTGAGAGTTGGACTGAACTGTGGTGCTGGAGGACTCTTCAGAGTCCCTTGGACTGCAAAGAGATCCAACCAGTCCATCCTAAGGAAATCAGTCCTGAATGTTCACTGGAAGGACTGATGCTGAAGCTGCAGCTCCAATACTGTGACTACCTGATGAGAAGAGCCAACTCACTGGAAAAGACCCTGATGCTGGGAAGGACTAAGGGCAGGAGGAGAAGGGGACGACAGAGGATGAGATGGTTGGATGGCATCACCAACTCAATGGACATGAACTTGAGCAAACTCCAGGAGACAGTGCAGGACAGAGGAGCCTGGCGTGCTGCAGTCCATGAAGTCTCAAAGAGAGGGACAGGACGGCAACTGAACAGCAACAAGCCTCTGTCCAAGGAGCAGAAATTCATAGCCGAGCACGAAGAGAGCAATGCACCCCCCGTCAGCATCCCCCTGTTACCTTGCTTCTTGGAAGCACAGTAAGTCAGGCTGACCTATCACACTATATTTAGCTTTGCTAGAGAAATGCTACTGACAGTGTTTTCGAGTCTGGTATCAAATGATAGAAATGAAAAGTTCTTTACAAAAATGCTTAAACTTCAAATTAGCAGAATCTGTATGTTCACGTTAGAAAGGAGTAAACATTTCAGGTTGGAGCATACTGCATTTTTTTTTATTAAATGCTTCACCTCATTTTCACTGTTAATTATGTACAAGTGTGTTTGTTTCACTTTTGTAAATGGATGGCAGCTATAAATGGCATTGTGGTTCCTAAGTAAATGCCAAGGGAAGGGCAGTACACTCAGGGATCCTGACCTTGGAGTGGTCCATGATAAATGACTCAAAAACAACACCATTAACATGTGCCCTTTAGAAGCAAATAAAACCAACCACAAAAAGGGTATTTAATTGTTTTCTTCATTTATGAGGCAATCCATGAATTTTGCCAAAAAAAAAAAAAAAAGTCTATGATTCCCTTGGCGCTTTGCATTAGTGTCACAGCCACGGAGATGACCTGCCCTTTGAACACAAGGATGATGCCCTTCCCGACATACAGCCAGCCTGGAGTGCACAGAGAGCTGCCTCCCCGGTCAAAGTCGCGATTTTACTCCATCCACACTTCATCCAATGCATTTGTGACCAAGAGCACACACTTTCAAACTGGCTACGTGAGATGAAATGTGTCTATCTAGGTAACGTAATGAGCAAAGGAAAGTGAATCAAATTAAGCAGACAGACATTATGGTAGAACCCGAGGCAGCTATCTTACTTCAGTCTACATGATGGGAAGGAATATTTTTCCCTCTAACAAAGTTGCCATGCATTCTGGTAGAGCCCGGGGGAAAAGTTCTCTGCTCTTAGACTGCTTCCTCCAGAAGAAAGGGAAGGTGCTCTATCTATTATGAGAAACTGTAACGTGGGTGCTCATTATCCAAACACGTGGCAGGATGAGATGAGTGATCCTCAAATCGGCACAAAGTCTATAGGATTTTGTGGGCTTCCCTAGTTGCTCAGCAGTAAAGAATCCTGCCTGCAACTCAGAAAAGTGGTCTTGGTCCTTGAGTCAGGAAGATACCCCGGAGGGGGGAAATGGCAACTCACTCCAGTAATCTTGCCTGGAAAATCCCATGCACAGGGGAGCCTGGAGGGCTAGTCCATGAGGTCACAAAACAGTCGGATACGACTGAGGGACTAAACAACAACCACAGGATTTTAATTAAGGGGACTGGGACGGTCGGGGAAGTGCTATGGATGAGCTTCCAACCTACAGTCTTCCATAACAGCTGGGCAGGGTTGTCAAGCATTTGGGATTTTTTTTTTTTTTTCCTCAACGTCCTACTCACCCTTCTACACTCAGCTATTGATGGTGGAAGGGATGGAGCTCTGAAAACTTATTTCCCAAGCTCCTTTGCTGATTGGCTTTTGCTAAATCCTGACTATAGAGACATGTGGGGGAGTCTGGCACGTGAGAGAAGGATGGAGACCTTCTCATCTCTGCTGGCTTGCCTTGCTGTTAGTGTCAGTGATACGACATGAGCAGAAGTATCCCAGGAGCCGTTCTTTGTCACGGAGGCTGCTGTTGTCTCCAGCACCTGAATTCTGTTGGCACTCCGAGAACCAGTTTACTTGGCCCCACTAAGGAGCCCACCGTAGCCACCTCGTCAAGCCAGCAAGGCAGAGAAGGGAGAAGGGCTGTTGTCACTGGCATGGAGACATCAGACAGACTGGAGAGCTCATCGTCAGCTTTGTCTGAATCTACCTGCTTGATCTGCTTCAAGTCTCAGCGTCCAGTGTCTTTCTAATCAATAGTCTACCTTTCACATGGAGATGAGAACTTAGTTGTAATTCTGTCACTTGTTGCAATTCTATGTGATTTTGGATTTGATTTTCTGTAAGACAGCCCCACAGCTTCAAGGGGAAAAAAGAAAAAAAAAAGCACAAAACCCCTTCTTTTAGTTTTTTACATCAACACAGAAGTTCTTTGGTCTTTTGAACACACCCTGAAGTTGTGATTCTTCTTCTCAAAGTGTCCCGTCCATTTGATCACACAGTCTTTGTCCTCATCATTCCTACCATCAGAGGCAAGGACAGCGAGGACGTGACCACTGAAGGCACTCACCATAAAGCTTCTAAGAAAGACACAGATGCTTCTTACCATCAGTCACAGTGAATATTCCTCTAAGACTCTTTGAAGCGTCCTGCACCATCTAATAGCATGACTGCGGTAAGGGAAACATACACCTCTGCCGAAAATTATTGCCTTTGAATTGAAATTGATTTACCGGATCCAAAATGTCTTTCTGTCCACTGTGTTTCTAACATCACCACCGTCCAAAAATGTCCTAGAGACTGCACGGTGCTGACACGCCTGGCTTCTGAACAGGGGACTCGCGTCCTTGCCCAGGGAGTATGGCAATGAGCTGTGCCCGCTGACTTCTCTCATATCACTGTCTCACCACCCAGCGGCAGCCCTCCTGCTGGAATGGTGACTAGACCAAGCTGGTGATGATTGAGAGGCTGAGGCGCTGTCTAAGAGACCTCCTGCATATACTCGGGAAGAGCCAGAAAGCTCGGGTGCAGATTCAAGGCAGGCGGGTGGGTGTGGCCGTGTTCAGCACTGCACCAAGTAACTTGCGCACAGAATGCCTGACCCTGGCTTCCCTGCTTCCGGCTCTGCTGGTTTGAAAGGACCCAGGAGAGCAGGGTTTCCACCAGAAAACACAAAAATACTAACACATACTAACAGTTAAGAATGCTACCTGGCCAGTTTGAGTTCCACAAACGTTGAATTAATAGGGGAAAAAAGGGGGGTATTTTGTTGGCTGGAGCAGCATCCTGAGAGTGGTTAGTGCACCCTGATGATGGCAGGAAATCGATGTGATATATGAGGGTTTTCAAGCGTACCTCTTACTATTTCCAGGCTCCAGAGTGAAAGTTCCTACAAGCTATGGCAATCCCATAGATTGCTGTATTTAGAGCCATTAGAAATGCAGATTTGTGTCACTTTATAAAATAATTAAAAAAAAATCCTTCAAACTTAGATTATAGCTGAGGGAAAAGAAAGGATAAATAGGATGCATAACAGAAAAAAAGAGATGTTGAAATTCTCATCACCAGTTACAGATTGAGAACTGTATGAAGTTCTCTCTCTCTCTCCCTCTCTCTCTCTATATATATATGCACACACACACACACATGTGTGTATGCATATTTGTATGTATATGTAATAATAATTAACTTTCTTTTTCTCCTTCCTTATTCCCTGTAGTTATCTTTATGGCTAACCTTACAACTGATTTTTCATATAAATATATACATGATCTATCTATATATATGTATCTTTAGGAATTAGGAATAAACTAATAAAGGGATTAGCATCTCACAGATATGAATAATGTGATTGTTGGAACTTGTGTCTTCCATTTTGCAGAGGAGGCAAAGACGGGCCTTGTATACACTTGTATGAATGGTTGTTGCTTGCTAGGTGTACTTATGAAGTATTCACTCCTGTGGTGGGATAGTTCAAATATATGTGTAAAACGGTGCGTATGCAAGATGTGTAACTGAAGGGCATTCTATAGGGATGACTTAACTAGCATTTCTCAATTCCAAATCCACCATCTTTCTCCATTCTCTAACGCTTTGGCTGGGGTTTGACATAAAGAACTAATCAGACCCGTTTCCCAGCTGGATTCTGGCTAGATTATGCAAAAGAAGGTGCCAGCAAGGGACCGGCACACAGGAGGAAAGGGGAGCAGCTTCCTTCATCCTCTCTGGTTGATGTTCGGTGAGCACGGAACCACCAGGGGCAGCTTCTTCCCGAGGCAGCACTTCCTCCCACACCAGCTGTACTTCCCAGCGAGTAGCTTCTTCTAAACAATGGGGACCAGCCTCACCCTTGCCCTTTCAGAGATCTGAACCCCAGTTTTGAGAGCTTCTTAGTTCTGATAAACCCAATCTATTGCCTTTGATCGCCAACGCCAGGCGCGGCAGCATCCTCGTGCAGGGGTCCTCTCTCCTTACAACTAACTCCCTACGGTAAATTCTCTCTCTGAAAACCCAGTGCTAGCTCCTATTCCCTGGCTGAGAAAGGGACACATGACTCTGTGAGGCTGGGAGTTCACCGTGGCATGTTAAGTGCAAGTAACAAAGAGTCTATGCTTGGGACAGACAGAGTGACTATTACAGAGCAAAGGCTTAATAAAGCTGTCAGCCTGGATCTGAACTACAATCGAAAAGGGGAAGGGCACATCAGAGAAACCCCAAGGTTTTGAAACTCAGTGAATGGAGCCAGAGGGTACAAATAATGGGAACGGTTGTGATACGGGCTGAACTTGAGGTGTTTTGAGGACAACTACGTGAAAATTCATCACAGGTATGCGCAAGTCTTCTTACATTCAAGACAGCGCCATAGAATTAAAACTAAAAATTTGAGAGTAATCTGAAGCTTCATGTGTTTAACTCCAAGGGAGTAGAGGAAATCACTGAATAGGAAACTTGAGAGGCAAGAGAGATGAGGAGAAGAGGGTGACCGAGGATGAGATGGATGGATGGCATCACCGATGCAATGGACATGAACTTGGACAAACCCCAGAAGATGGTGAGGGACTGGGAGGCCTGGCGAGCTGAAGAGCGGGACATGACGTGGTGAATGAACAACAGCAGCGACAAGACAAAGAAAACACCCTTGAGGAACATCCCCGTTTGCAAGATCAGCAGAGAACAGCAGGTCAGTGAGAGAAATAAACAAGGGCTAGTCAGGGAAGAACGGGATGAAACCCATTAACAGAGTGTCATCGGTTCCGGGGAGCCACAGAAAACGGAGACGGAAGAGGAATGGTCACTTGTGTCAAACGCCTTCACAGAAGATCTCAGCCAACACCACGTACAATTATTATAGAAAGTGAGTAATCCTCCAAAATGCCACCTCCCAATCTGCCAGCTGTCCTGTGGGAATGTGACACATTATCATCAGTTCTGATTTAGTAAGAATGACACCAACAGTCAGGAGACGGAGAAACAGGGGAACCGCTGCCAGCTTCGTGCTGCACGTCCCTGACTCTGCCCCGGAAAGAACGCGCCTGCAGTCTACTTTGGACCGAGAGCTCTATGAATAAGCTTCATGTGAGTCTGCACAGGGCACTCAGCCCCAACCAACAGAAATAACTCCACTTAGGACTCGCAAGGAGGCAATCTTTTAGACCATTTTTTTTCCCCCAATTCTTCATTGGTGTAGTATTTTGTTCTATTTGATTGGCAACATGTAAATACTATTATCACATCCTGTTTTCTTAAGTGACAATTTTTTTTTTTCCTACAAAAGAACTAAGCTTAAAGAGATGAAACACAGTTTCAGTTTCAGGAAACCTTCTAATCCGGATTGGAAGAAAGAAGGAGGAATCAGTTACCCCCAGCAGAAACTGAGGAAAAGGCCTAACAGCTATCTTGTCACTCTCCACTCAAGTAATCTGGGTTGCTGTTTGCATCCAAAAGTCGTGGCCTTTGGGCACAACTCTTCCAGTTGTACCAGTGCACAATGGTCAACTCCAGGAAAGACTGGATGGCAGAACTGTGGAGAACTGATGATACTTTTGAAGCAGAAAACTCTAGAAGCACATTCAAAGAGGAGTCATGGCAGGCACTCAATAAACTGTATTTGCTGGATGAAGGTGTGGATGATGGCTGAGACCCTTCTTGCCTAGGTACGTGGCTCCTTATAATCAAAAGGTGAAGTATTGCTTTTAAAACAGACGTGGAGCAGCGTCAGAGATCACATCTGCTATGAATTCGAAGCCGAGTAGATATCCGTGCCCTGTCATTGCTAGGAAGAGCTTCACTTTTGAGTAGCAACAGAAGCAGGGTGCTATCAAGCATGATACCTGATTTACTGACAAATGGCAAATAGATGATGGGGAAACAATGGAAACAGTGACAGACTTTATTTTGGTGGGTCCAAAATCAATGAAGATAGTGACTGCAGCCAAGAAATTAAAAGATGCTTGCTCTTTGAAAGAAAAGTTATGACCAACCTAGACAGCATATTAAAAAGCAGAGGCGTTACTTTGCCAACAAATGTCCATCTAGTCAAAGCTTTGGTTTGTCCAGTAGTCATGTATGGATGTGATACTTGGACTACAAAGAAAGCTGAGCACCGAAGAATGGATGCTTTTGAAACGTGGTGTTGCAGAAGACTCTTGAGAGTGCCTTGGACTGCAAGGAGATCAAACCAGTCTATCCTAAAAGAAATCAGTCCTAAATATTCACTGGAAGGACTGATGTTGAGGCTGAAACTCCAATACTTTGGCTACCTGATGCAAAAAACTGACTCATTTGAAAAGACCCTGATGCTGGGAAAGATTGAAGGTGGGAGGAGAAGGGAACGACAGAGGATAAGATGGTTGGATGGCATCACCAACTCAATGGACATGAGTTTGAGTAAGCTCCAAGAGTTGGTGATGGACAGGGAGGCCTTGTGTGCTGCAGTCCATAGGGTCTCAAAGAGTTGGACACGAGTGAGCAACTGAAGTGAACTGAATGTATAATTAATTTAATTTTTGTGAATATTTTTAAGCACAAATACTACCTAGCCAAAGCCTTTGACTGTGTGGATCACAATAAACTGCAGAAAATTCTGAAAGAGATGGGAATACCAGACCACCTGACCTGCCTCTTGAGAAAGCTGTATGCAGGTCAGGAAGCAACAGTTAGATCTGGACATGGAACAACAGACTGGTTCCAAATAGGGAAAGGAGTATGTCAAGGCTGTATATTGTCACCCTGCTTATTTAACTTCTATGCAGAGTACATCATGAGAAACGCTGGACTGGAAGAAGCATAAGCTGGAATCAAGTTTGCCGGGAAAAATATCAATAAGCTCAGATATGCAGATGACACCACTCTTATGGCAGAAAGTGAAGAACTAAAAAGCCTCTTGATGAAAGTGAAAGAAGAGAGTGAAAAAGCTGGTTTAAAGCTCAACATTCAGAAAATGAAGATCATGGCATCTGGTCCCATCACTTCAAGGCAAATAGATGGGGAAACAGTGTCAAACTTTATTTTGGGGGGCTCCAAAATCACTCCAGATGGTGATTGCAGCCATGAATTTAAAACATGCTTACTCCTTGGAAGGAAAGTTATGACCAACCTAGACAGCATATTCAAAAGCAGAGACATTAGTTTGCCAACAAAGGTCTGTCTAGTCAAGGCTGTGGACATGAGTCTGAGTGAACTCCGGGAGTTGGTGATGGACAGGGAAGCCTGGAGTGCTGCGATTCATGGGGTCGAAAAGAGTGGGACACGACTGAGCGACAGAACTGAACTGAACTACCTGTAATTCGGTCTGGTTGTGTCCCCAAAGCCCTATACTCCAGGGTGTCATGTCTGTATGGTACTGGTACCACAGCAAACTCCTGTGCTTATAAAAAGACCTTCTGGCTTGGCTGTTACTGTCCGCCAGTCGGTTTCTGGGCTAGGTCCCAGTGTGAAGGTTGGGACAGGCAGCAATGCTAAGCCCTGAGGGACTCTGCACAGTACTAGTAAGCTTGCCAAGGATTCTAGGCTCTGAGTGCTCTTTACCGCAGCTGTTTATCAGGAATGTGTTTGCATAGATGGACCTTGGGGGGCGAGGTGACCTGCCTCCAAGACAAATAGCAGCCTGTTTACTATAAAAGTGGCAGATTTGCAAAGTACGGAGCTCCCTGGCTGTGACACACACCTGTGCACACTCATCCATCTGGGAGGAGCCTGCCAGGTCACCACGGGACGTGGGGCACATGGGGACCCCACACAAAGATGCTGCCGGCCGTGACGCACGTGAGTGAGAGCTTGGGCTCCGACCCAGGAGCCTCAGGCCTCCTGCCAGCGTCCACGAGGAGGCGCCTGGCTCACTTACTAGCCTGTGTGTTTGGTAAAATCTTGAAGGTGACAAAGGCTTACTGCTGAGAGGGGAAAATATGAAGAGATCACAAGTCTATCTGCCAAACACAGAGGCTTCAGTGTTTCAGTCTTCTTCTTCTGAAATTGGAAGCAGTACCGACTGCGTTTCTTTGCATGTGTGCATATCAGGGTTTAGTCATCAGCAACTGGTTGTACTTAAATGATTACTCAAGTTTTTAAAAACCTGGAATAGTATAAAAATGTAATAAAATTCATTTTTAAAAAGTCTTCAGAAATTCTTACTTATCCTTAGACATTGGCTGTCTAGGAACCATTTAATTAGTTTAGATCAATTTTAGAGTAGTCTTTCACTTATTTTGTCATTATTTAGGAAAGGGTTAGATTGTATACAAATATAATGTAAATGTAAGAGTGGACTCATTGGAAAAGACCCTGATGCTGGGAAAGACTGAAGGCAAAGGAGGATGGGGCAGCAGAGGGTGAGATGGTTAGACAGCATCACAGACTTAACGGACATGAATTTGAGCAAACTCCAGGACGCAGTGGAAGACAGTGGAGCCTGGAGTGTTGCAGTCCACGAGTGGCGAAGAGTTACACATGACTTAGTGACTGAACAAGAGGTGATTTACAATATTGCATTGAGTTTCAGGTGTATAGCAAAGCGATTGTGTGTGTGTGTATGTGTATGTGTACATGGCTTCCCTCATAGCTCATTTGTAAAGAATCCACCAGAAATGCAGGAGACGCCAGTTCAATTCCTAGGTCGGAAAGATTCGCTGGAAAAGGGATGGGCTACCCACTCCAGATATGCAGATGACACCACCCTTATGGCAGAAAGTGAAGAGGAACTAAAAAGCCTCTTGATGAAAGTGAAAGAGGAGAGTGAAAAAGTTGGCTTAAAGCTCAACATTCAGAAAACAAAGATCATAGCATCCGGTCCCATTACTCCACGGGAAATAGATGGAGAAACAGTGGAAACAGTGTCAGACTTTATTTTGGGGGGCTCCAAAATCACTGCAGATGGTGACTGCAGCCATGAAATTAAAAGACGCTTACTCCTTGGAAGGAAAGTTATGACCAACCTAGATAGCGTATTCAAAAGCAGAGACATTACTTTGCCGACTAAGGTCCGTCTAGTCAAGGCTATGGTTTTCCTGTGGTCATGTATGGATGTGAGAGTTGGACCGTGAAGAAGGCTGAGCGCCAAAGAATTGATGCTTTTGAACTGTGGTTTTGGAGAAGATGTGGTTTTGGTACGATGCTAGGTACTGCAGATTCAGTGCACACAACAGACTCAGTTCCTGTTCCCGTGGTGGTGATGATTTATTGTCAGAAAGAACACACAGAGAGAATAGAGAATCTCAGAAGCCACCTTGGCATACCTAAGCAGGTTCTAATGATTCTCCATACACAGGAAGGCCCCATAACCATTAACAGTCAAGAATGAGAATGTACATATCTTCCAAGGTTTCTATGGCATACGAAGATTTATTCATGTATAAATTCCAATCCATTTTTTGTTCTGCTCAGGCTACCTACCAACTAAGTCTTTCCCTCAAGAGTCAGCACCTATTCTTGGCCACTTTGAACTGAAGATTTGATTCCTCTGGATCAATCAAGAAATATCTCTGTTCTGTGTTCCAGTATCTGTTTCTAACAGTCTCCTCTTTGAATCTAATTTATCCGTCTGGTTTCTTCTAGGATGGATGAGAATTCCCTGATCTAATATTTTCTCTATATTACATTTCAGATTTTCCTATATTTTCTTCCTAAACCAAACTTCACGTTAATTTAGTTAGATGTAAAGTTTTCCTAAAACATACTTTGACATAATTTGTTTAATAACTGAATTTGAGGCCAGATATTATTTGCATCAATATTGGTGTCATGCTCAATTACAACCTCTGAGTTCCTTTTTCTTTTTTCATTACCCTTTTCTAAAACCACTAAAACAGATACTCGTTCAGAGCTTGAAGGATGTCAAGCCATACACTGAAATAACTGTCAGATAATATCAGTGCACTTTGCAACAAAATCAGTCTTACAACCTTCAGACTCAGTTGCCAAGGTGAGATGCGCTGCTCCTTTGACTACCTGCCTACTGTGGCCAAAGCCAGATGACTTCTCTCACAGCCACGCCGCATCAAGCCTGCTACCCACCATGTGTCACTCTACAAGTCAACTGTTACTTTTAAAATTTGATCCGTTTGATTACTGTCTAGCAGAGACGAATAAAAGGGGGGGGGGGATGAGTTAAAAGAATGCTGATGAATAGGAACATAAAGAGCCAAATCTTTCAAAATTTGTAGACACGCCGAAATTACATTACTGCTCTTTTTGACTGTGCTACCCTAGAAATCATGGGGAAAATGAGGACCACAGAGCATAACTTCACATCGCAGGGTGGACGAGGTAGGGCCACGGAAAGTGCGGTGGTGAAAGAACTGAGCATGGGAAAGAGGGAAAGACACACTAAAATAAAACATGTATTGTCAACTGAGAGTCACGGGGAAACCAGTCGCATTCAAAACTCCACCTGGAAATTATAACAACTTTTACAACTTCTTGGAATAAACCACTGCGTTTTAAAAATCTTTCACTAAAAAAATAAAAAAATAAGGCAATTAAGACAATTGTTTCCACCCTGTGTCTCTATTTGGACCCCATTGCCCGTGATAAGTATCTCTACTAGTTTATCTATGAACAATGGAGATATTGTCTGCCAACCTCAATTTGCCCCTGGATACCCCTCTCTATTCTTGCCTCCATTTTACAGTAATTCCTCCTTCACTCTCTGTGCTCCAATTATGGCAGAACTTTTCAATTTCTTGAAAGCTCTATATTTTTCTCATTTGTTCATACTGTTTCCTCTGTGTGGCGTATGATTTCTTTACCCCCCACCCCCACCCAGGCCAGCCTCCTGTGGAGATATCCAACCCGAGTGAAACGTCTGCTTGTTAGGCGACTTCCGGCCGCCAGAGCCCCTTCAGTCTCTCCTGCCCTGCACTCCGCCAGGACTCCACTTTCCGTCGCCAGCTGCACCGCAGCAGTTACTGAGTCTCTCCTGCGCTAGAGTGTGACTTTCATACCCCTTTAGTTCACAGGAGCGCTGCCTGCACCATCACAGGGTGCCGCACACACAGGGAAAGGAGAAAACAGACAAACACACATGCAAGGCGTGTGCTGGAGATGCCTCGGTCCCTCGGAAGCCGGAGAGGGCAAAGGAGTCCACCCTAAAGGAAGTCAACCCTGATGTTCACTGGAAGGACGGATGCTGAAGTGGGAGTTCCAGTACTCTGACCACCTGATGTGAAGAGCTGACTCATTGGAAAGGGCCCTGATGCTGGGAAAGACTGAGGGCAAGAGGAGAAGGAAACGACAGAGGAAGGGATGGATGGATAGCATCACTGACTCAATGGACATGAGTCTGAGTAACCTATGGAGACAGTGAAGGAGAGGGAAGCCTGGTGTGTCACAGTCCACGGGGTCTCAAAGAATTGGGCATGAAGTCCCTTTCAAATGGGTCCTAATTAGCTTGAAAGGTAAATAGATGCTTTAAAATGCATACTCTACTGATGTTTAATTTTTCCAAAATGATCTAAAGGGTTGCATGATACAGTGGCTGATCAAAAGTTTTTATGAAACTAGCAAATGTTAAAGCAGAAGCTACACAACGCCTCAAAGTCTTAAGTTTTCTCATCCACAAAATGGAGATGATAATACCTTTGTCATAGGGTTGTATAAGATTATATAAAAAGCATTTGTAGGTGTATAATACACAGTGGATTCTCACCAAATAGGCAGTGATGATGATGATGATAAATGATCATGCTGAAACGCTTATTATTTAGAAAGTCTTCTAAACAGCTGGAAAAAAAAAGTCTTTTTGCTCTTGACTGACTGATTCATAATATTTTTCCTGAAGGTTACATTTCGTTCACAATCATTTCTATTTCAAAATCCTCCTCTTCCCTAAAACTGCCGCTTTAAAGCATTCACTAATCACGAGGTAGCTGCCTCAGCCATGGCGCACTCTGTCCTCAGCACGTGGGGCTTTAGATAAACTTTTACAAGTTCACCTCAGTATTCATTCACTGAGACTCTATGAGGTACTAGGCAGATTACACATGGGAACCTTATGAGCAACACCTTATCACACGCTGTAGCCCATAGCCGCGAATGAGAAAGAGAATGCGGTTACAGATCAAACAACATCTCAAATACGAACCAGAACCTATGAGGATGCGCTAACAGCCCAATGAATCTTAATTGTACAAACGTTCCTTCTTTCATATTGTTTCATAGGAAACATTTCTTGTGTGTTTCTGTAAAAATCTGACACATGGTGAAAAGCAACATTTGTTACCTTAGTTTATATTAGTAACTCCATTTCCCTTTGAATTGCTATGGATGTGGAAGAGGTTTGGTACTGAATTAACAAAGCCATTTGGGTAGCAGTTGAAATAAGATCCAAGAATGAAATAATGTGCCTATACATCTTTCTTTGTGTCTGTAAGTTCTGCAGTCCCTTGAGCTACTTTCTTGTTACCTGAAGGAGAAAATGATTATTTTAATTTAAAAAAGCCAGTAGGTGAAAATATATGCTGTTACTTAGAAATAAGATTCAGTTTTTACAAAGATATTTAATATGTTTTGGATATAAAAATATCAATTTTTTGCACTCTAATCTTATAATAAATACCTGAGGAAATAGGCTGATTTTAAAATATCTATTAATTTATCCATGTGCATGTGCGCTCAGCCGCTCAGTCATGTCTGACTCTTTGCAAACCCATGGACTGAGCCCGCCAGGATCTTCTGCCCATGGAGTTTTCCAGGCAAGGATACTGGAGTAGGTTACCTTTTCCTATACCAGATTAATTCATCTACACACTCAACAGATATGGGGGGACAACCTACTACATGCAGGGCCCTATACGGGGTGGGGTTAGCAAGGATGCTTAAGCCCTGGTGTATTCCTCCAATGACATCATAGTCAGCGGAGGAGTGAAGAATGAACACCAGCATCTCTGACAGCTGTAATAAGTGAATTGATTACAAAAAGTTTACAGATAACATGTTCTGATAGCTCACAGGATAAAACGTTAGAAAAGAATTAGACTTGAGCTACGCCTTGAAGATGTGGAGGAGTTGACATATAGAGGGGAGAAAAGAATACGCCTGCATTGCATGAGACTCGGGTTCAGTCTCTGGGTTGGGAAGATGCCCGAAGAAGGAACTGGCAACCAACCCCAGTACTCTTGCCTGGAGAATTCCATGGACAGAGGGGCATAACAGGCTACAGTTCATGGGATTGCGAAGAACTGGACATGAATGAGAGACTTTCAAATATGTAAGTGGGATCCAGATGATTCTGAAAGTGACTGATTCTGCTGAGAGGCAGCTGAAGTGAAACAGAGAGGAGAGTGAAAAACACAACTCTAGGGTCAGATTGCAGAGCTCACACTCGGGGTCGTGAGGACGGCCCGATTCAGAACATGCGCAAAGGGCCCGACTCAGAACATGTGCAAAGCCCGTCCAAGAGTCTAAACACAGATGCCCCTAAGGGCAGAGAGCACCACTTACACACCTCACATGCGCAGCATCTATCTGTGACGTGTGGCAGATGCAAAAAGAATTTGATAAACAGAATGAATACCACTTTCACCTCAAAACTGAAGTGAGGTGGACACAGGAGGCCTCAAGACACCCTATACAAACCACTCAACAGTTATAATGCATACATGTGTGATTTTTTTCTGAGACTTAGTGGTTCTATCTGAAAGATGGAAACAGCTATCTTATGGGTTACTTGTGAGGCTCAAATGTAATGATCACTGAGCAGATACGCTGCAGAAATAATGAAGCTGTTAGCAGCAATCAAGAGACGGCTAAGACCGGACCATTTTAATTGTGTGTCTTGACAAACATCCCCTGATGGACATGGATCTTTGATCACCTACATGTCTGAGCGAAGGATGTGTGCAGTTGTTAGGGGAACCCTTGACTGAAACTGCCCTCCCTGGACAGGAACCCAGTAACCACTTGCATGAGCTAGCTTAAACAGCATATCCTGGTAAGGAATGCAGAACTCACAAGCTGCCATCAACCAGAAGTACTGAGGAAAGGCCAAAAGGAGAGAGTAGACCACAGTCCAT
Source organism: Redunca redunca (assembly GCA_006410935.1). Lineage (NCBI taxonomy): Eukaryota > Metazoa > Chordata > Mammalia > Artiodactyla > Bovidae > Redunca > Redunca redunca. The sequence goes on from SJYQ01001966.1 coordinate 218,032, forward strand.
TTGTCCAGCCAGCCTCTGGAATCCCACGTGGCTGGAGCATCAGGGGAAAGTTGGGCATAGAACCTGTGCGTAGACAGACCGTGGTGAGTCACATCCATAGGGGATCTTCCTGACCAAGGGATTGAACCCAAGTCTCTTGTGTCTCCTGAACTGGCAGGCGGATTATCACTAGCACCATCTGGGAAGCCATATGTCAATAAATTGAAAGATATGGCAAAGTTGTGTACTAATGAAGATGATTCAGCAACATGTTAAACTCTTTGTTACAAAACTCTGTAAGGTGGGTACTCCCACATTTTACAGAGTTTCATTGGTAAATGAGGTAGGCTTGCCCCAGACAGTACCTAAATTGGCAGTGCTGAGTAGAAGTTCATATTCCAGTGATCTCTAAAAGGGAAATTCATCCAGCTATGGATACTAGAGTGGGTAGCCGTTCCCTTCTCCAGGGAATCTCCCCAACACAGGGTCAGAACCCAGGTCTCCCGCATCACAGGCAGATTCTTTACCGTCTGAGCCACCAGGGAAGCCCAAGAGTATTGGAGTGGGTAGCCTATCCCTTCTCCAGCAGATCTTCCTGATCCAGGAATTGAACTAGGGTATTCTGCATTGCAGGCAGATTCTTTACCAGCTGAGCTACCAGGGAAGCCCCCATATATGGATACATATACACAATTTCCTTAAAGTCATGCCTATGTCATGTTTAAATAAGGCAAGGTTAGATTCAGAGGAACAAAGGGAATACTAGAATTGCATTAAAGGCCAAATTTCCAAATTCCTTTTAGTTCAATGGCATGTCTTTTGTTGGTTGGTTGATTTTATGCTTGCGTAATTTCGATATTAGAGAGCGCTTCAAGTATTGGCTGGATGCATGCACAGAACTCTTCCGAGTCAGAAGGGTGGCCGGGAGAAGTTTCTGAAGAGAGTGGTAGAGTGAATGGACCTAGACATCTAAAGGACATGAAAGTATTTAGCTAGAATGTCTGAACAGAAACACATGAAGGCAGAAGGAAGTTGAAAAATCTTTGATGATCCGGTTAAAGGCTTTGAAGCAAAGAGTGAGGATTTGGACCTGCTCTCTTTAGAATGAAAGCAACTTTGAGATCAAAGCCAAAAATGAAAAGATAGGTTGACAGCAGCATTGAGAATTGATTGGAAAATGCTTTTAATGGAGGCAGGCAGTGCCAGAAAGAAAGGGTAGATGCCAGCTCATTCTCCTGGTGAGTAATTACAATAATGACCTTCTGGAAGTATTGCTAAAGACCAAAAATTACAGCCCATTATTACAACAGAGGTATTTTCACCTAAAAAACTCTGCTTCAATAAAAAATGTTCATACTGATACTGTAACAACTCAATTATTGCTACAACACATAATAAGAAATATGCACGTGCTATTATGACAAAAACCTTTTGTAACAGGATAAATGACTCACAGTGCATCCAACTGTACTTAGGACATGTAAATAGGATCATATTTTGCATAAAGACATTCTATTTACTTCCTAAAGTATACTACTTTTTAGGAATAACAAAAATTTGTTGATAAAAAGTGCTAAGTAATTTAAACTTTTTATTTAAATTGGTTGTCATAAGTGGAAATTTTTTAAAAGTCAATCTAGGATCTTAAAAGAAATTGAATTAGATCCTATATATTAAGGAAGTTGGAGGGGGCATACTTAAACTTCATCTCAAACTTATATATATGTATTTTATAAATATGTAAAACATAATTATTATACAGCATTATACATTTATTATACAATTATTATACATTATTATACAATTATTATACATTATTATGCATCATATAAATATGTGAAATATAGAAATTATATATATGATTTCTATAAATGCCCACAGACTTACAAAGACAACAGAAAGAATAAAAAAGCCTTTTCAATCATTAATTGAGGCTCAAATGTTTTTTAAAAAAATCACGAACGTTTTCTTAACAGAGTCCACTGGAGTGCTGAGAAGCCATCTTCTCTTACCCCGACACCTGCCCCAGTGGAGGCTGCGTGTGACCCAGGACTGCATCTGGAGATGAGAGGACCTCCCAGCTGGACATCTGGGAAAGGTGAAAGGCTGAAGCAAGAGGTGGCAGCAGAAGGGGGGGTTAGGCCCCTTCCCTGACCCCACTGGTCATTCTTATCACAAAAGAAAGGAGCTCCTTGGGACTCCAAAATAATGTATTTGGAGATCGAAATAAAACTCATATTAGGATCAACAAAGACCGATTGCCAGGTGGGAGTTAATGTAGTCACATTGTATACAAAATCACTCAAAATCCAACTGTTACTTCAAAGATGTGTCTCCTCCATGAAGCCTTGTCCAATTCCCCACCTGGTCTACTCTCAGTCCCAAATCCCCACAGAACTTTCTACATGTGTTTAGGAAAGAAAACTATTCTACATTGTTATAATTTGATTTGTTCTTGTCTGATTTCCTCTTTTTTTATTTTTTTTAAATTTCTTTATTTTAATTGGAGGCTAAGTACTTTACAATATTGTGGTGGTTTTTGCCATACGTTGACATCAATCAGCCATGGGTATACATGTGTTCCCCATCCTGAACCCCCATCCCACCTCCCTCCTCATCCCATCCCTCTGGGTCATCCCAGTGCACCAGCCCTGAGCACACTATCTCATGCATCGAACCTGGACTGGTGATCTGTTTCACATATAATAATATACATGTTTCAATGCTATTCTCTCAAATCATCACACCCTCGCCTTCTCCCACAGAGTCCAAAAGACTGTTCTGTACTTCTGTGTCTCTTTTGCTGTCTTGCATATAGGATTATCGTTACCATCTTTCTAAATTCCATATATATGCATTAGTATACTGTATGGATGTTTTTCTTTCTGACTTACTTCACTCTGTATAATAGGCTCCAGTTTTACTCACCTCATTAGAACTGATTCAAATATATTCTTTTTAATGGCTGGGTAATATTCCATCAACTAATTTTTAAGCTGTGTGTGCAAATCCTGAAATGTGACCCAACATAGCTGACTAGTAAATGAAATAAAATTTACTTAGCAAATAGAGTCAGGTCCTGAGTGACTGTCGCTGAGAAATATTGCTATCTTCCAGGTGATGAAAACATAATTGAACTATTTAAAATATATAATTAATAAATACTGTACATTATATAACACATAAGTTGTATAATTAAAAATATCTATAATTACACGGAGGACCATGTACATGCAGTCAAAAACCTCTATATTCCCTTTAATAGAATTCACTTGTAAGGAAAACTTTAATAGTTGGTGCATATTAGCTGATTAAATATAAGCTAGTTATTTACTGATGAAATTTTGAAAGTATTTGATTCTTTTTTATTGCAATATAGTTTTTTATACTGTTGTGTTAGTATCAGGTATATTGCAAGGTGATCAGTAATATAAAGACTATATATTCTTTTCCAGATTCTTTTCCATTATATAGAGTGTTAAAAGATATTGAATATAGTTCCTTATGCTATACGGGAGGTTCTTATTGTTTATCTGTTTTACACACAGTAGTGTGTATCTGTTAATTCCAAAACTCCTCAATTATTGGGTGAAAATAATACACTACTAAGTAATATGTTTTGGTTTCTAAGGCATCAGTTATGAGTTTAAATTTAGACTCTGGAATTTATCAGCTATGCAATTCAGGGTAAGTTAATTAACTTTCCTTGGCTTAAGTTTTTTTATTTCCAAAATGAGGACTATATCTCATAGGACTGTTGAGAAGATGACAAAGGATGACATCTGTGCTGATTACAGGGTAGCCTCCGTCATCAGCTACATCCTCCTCTTTCTCATGATCAGCTGAATTCCTGATTTTAGCTTTAACAATGGTATGCAGGTCAGGAAGCAAAAGTTAGAACTGGACATGGAACAACAGACTGGTTCCAAATAGGAAAAGGAGTACATCAAGACTGTGTATTGTCATCCTGCTTATTTAGTTTATATGCAGAGTACATCATGAGAAATGCTGGGCTGGAAGAAGCACAAGCAGGAATCAAGATTGCCGGGAGAAATATGAATAACCTCAGATATGCAGATAACACCACCCTTATGGCAGAAAGTGAAGAGGAACTAAAAAGCCCCTTGATGAAAGTGAAAAAGGAGAGTGAGAAAGTTGGCTCAAAGCTCAACATTCAGAAAACTAAGGTCATGGCATCCGTGACCATCACTTCATGGCAAAATAGATGGGGAAACAGTGTCAGACGTTATTGTTTTCGGCTCCAAAATCACTGCAGATGGTGATTACAGCCATGAAATTAAAAGACGCTTTCCTAGTAGTCACGTACAGATGTGAGACTTGGACTATAAAGAAGACTGAGTGCAGAAAAATTGATGCTTTTGAACTGTAGTGTTGGAGAAGACTCTTGAGAGTCCCTTGGGCTGCAAGGAGATCCAACCAGTCCATCCTACAAGAGATCAGTCCTGGGTGTTCATTGGAAGGACTGATGTTGTAGCTGAAACTCCAATATTTTGGCCATCTGATGCAAAGAGCTAACTCATCGGAAAAGACCCTGGTGCTGTGAAAGATTAAGGGCAGGAGGAGAAGGGGACATCAGAGGATGAGATGGTTTGATGGCATCACTGAATCAATGGGCATGAGTTTGGGTAAACTCTGGGAGTTGTTGATGGACAGGCAGGCCTGGCATGCTGTGGTTCAGGGGTTTGCAAAGAATCGGACACGACTGAGCAACTGAACTGAACAGGAAGACAGAGTGAAAAAACTCAAGTCATTTATATACTTGTCACTTTAGGGAATTAATTCAAAGTCACAAAGCAAGACCTTGAACAGATTAGTTATAGCTTTTTAACTATGAAACATGGTGGAGGCCACTTCATGTAACAACACAAATAACTTCAAAAGTTATTAAAATGTCTACTGTGTATAAAAACATATTAAAATTTTAAAATAGAGAAATAAAATGCCACTAAACCAAGTGGGTGGAGGAGTTGTGTAGAGAGGAGGAGACAGTGAGTATGGATAGTACAGGACTTCTCTGTCAAGTGCTTCATTTTTTGATGAAATTTTAAGTGTAATACACAAGGTATTCCAAAAGAATACAGTAATTACGTATCAGAAGACAATAATTTTTATAAGCCTTCAATTTCAAGTGAGTTTCATCTTTTAAAATAAATGAATCTATTTATAATCAATTCGGGCATCACCCTGAGATATCATAATAATATAATTATGTTGCACAGGCTTTGAATCAAATAATACTAAGGTGGAATCTCGACTTGCCATTTATCAGATCAGTGATCTTGGGAAAGAAGCTCAAACATTCTCAGAGTCAGTGCCCTTACTTATAAAATAAAGATGGTATTAGTATCTCTCATGGAATAGTTCTGGAGATTACATAGAGCAGGTGAACTGTCTAACCAACCTGACACTCAGCTCCCCATGTGAAGGGTTAACTGTTATGGAAACTGAACTAAGCAACTGGAAAGCCAGAGAAAGAAACAGATTTCTCCTGACACGGTCATAAACAGTGCATGGCTTTGATCCCAATAAGAAGGGAAACAAAGACAGATTTGGCCCACCTTGTTACCTGTAGGATCTGGCACTACATCACCAGGGAGATAATAGTAAATGAAGCCTAGAAGTCTTAATAAATTGGAGAGACAGAAATCAAAGTTTAGGGAGGTTAAGAGTTTGCAGGGCAGAATGCTGGAGAGAAGCGGGCTGCAGAGAGAGATCTTGAGACATGTAGGAGTTATCTGAACCTCTGTTCACATGTACACATGTGGACTTCACAACTCCCAAAACTCAGAGTTGGGATAGATTGCATTCCCACCAGACAGAGTGGAGAGACCTCATAACACATGGGAAATCTGGTTGAGCCCTTAGAAGACTATTGCTATCACAGTTGAGGCTTTAATCCTAGAATTACAACCACTCTAGACCAAACCAGAAAGGCTTTAAAAAAGAAACTCAAAAAGATCAGTTTAATCCCAAGTAACTTAACTGCTTGCCTATATGAGTTTCAGCATTCTTTAAGAAAATACTACAAAACCCAGCATAAAACATATGACAGTACAAAATTACAGTGTCTGGAATCTAACTTAAAAATTTTCAGGTGTGCAAAAAAGCCAAAAACAATCATAAACAGGAGAAAAATAAATATCAAGAAATGAAAAAACATGATGAAATTAAGACAAGACTGTTTAGGTACTATTACAAACATGCTCGAGATGCTCAAGGAAGCAGAGGAAAATACGACCTTGAGGAGGACAGAAATGAATGTTAAAAATCCCAAATGAAAAATATGGAGAAGAAAAATATATCTTAAAATGAGATCAAACTGATGGGATTCAGTTCAGTTCAGTTCAGTCGCTCAGTCTTGTCCGACTCTTTGCAACCCCATGAATCGCAGCACACCAGGCCTCCCTGTCCATCATCAACTCCCGGAGTTCACGCGAACTCATGTTCATCAAGTCAGTGATGCCGTCCAGCCATCGCATCCTCTGCTGTCCCCTTCTCCACCTGCCCCCAGTCCCTCCCAGCATCAGGGTCTTTTCCAATAAGTCAACTCTTCACATGAGGTGGCCAAAGTATTGGAGTTTCAGCCTCAGCATCCGTCCTTCCAATGAACACCCAGGACTGATTTCCTTTATGATGGACTGGTTGGATCTTGTTGCAGTCCAAGAGACTCTCAAAAGAGTCTTCTCCAACACCACAGTTCAAAAGCATCAATTCTTCAGCACACAACTTTCTTCACAGTCCAACTCTCAAATCCATACATGACCACTGGAAAATCCATAGCCTTGCTGATGGGATTAACAACTTGGAATATACAGAAAAAAAGGCAGTGACTAAAAGACACAGCAGTCAGAATGCTCAGTGCTTGAGTATCATAGGGAAAAAAAAAAAGAACAGAACATCATGATCTGTTGGACAACATCAAGCGATCCAATATGAAAAAACTGTAATTGCACATTTAGACAAGGAGATAATGAAGACACTGAAAGCAAAAGCTGAGAATTTTTAGAAATTTGGAGGTGACTGAAGAGTGACTCAGGGAAAAGGAAAGTGAAGGCTGAGAATGTGAGAAGAGAAAACCGATGCATTTAGTCCTTCCTTGGCACAGAGGTGGGCCATCACCTTCCAAAAATTAGGTTACAGTAGTTAAACAGTTTGATACCATCCTTAAAAGAAAGTGTGTATTGTTCTTTCCTGTCACTTTTTGGGGAGGGTGGAGGCAGCAACCGTAATTAAATCCATAACGGCTTTAGCATCATCAGTGGCCTGTCCTTGGCCTTCATGTGAATATGTCTTAACTATTCACTTCATCACTTTCTTAAGTCTTTTATGGAATAAAGTTGAGTATAAATAGATGCTTTTGAACAACAAAGTATCTACAAAAGTGTAAATCAATCATAAGAAGCCTGTGATGACCACATAGAACCATAAATCCACTAAGAAGTGAAGTGACACAGAGTCAGTGTCTGATAGAGGCACAGTTAACAATACGAAGAGAGACAGGGAATCCCTATTGCAGGTAACAGTTCCCTAGAGTGGAACCACGTAGACAGTGTTTCCACACACCATTCACGTCGCCTTACGTCCATCATGGTGCTCGGTTGGCCTTAAACCGGTGTTTGGATCATCAGTTGTTTTCCAGCTTAGCTGCTGATGCATGCTTGGAGAAGATCAGGCCAATTACGCCAACTAAGAAGCAATAAATTACCCGCCGCGTGCATGCGTGCTCAGGTGCTCAGGTGTGTCTGTTTGTGACCCCCACAAGGCTTCTCTGTCCATGGGGTTCCCCAATACTGGATTGGGTTGCCATTTCCGACTCCAGGGGATCTTCCCGACCCAGGGATCCAGCCCGGGTCTCTGGAGTCTGCTCTATTGGCAGGAGGGTGTTTTACCACTGGGCCACCTAGGAAGCCCTGAGCATCTACCTCCGAGGATCTGAATTAAGGTGTAAAATCATTCCCAGATCCTGCACACAAATAACATGAGATTTTCCCGGGTACGGATTGCTATTAAAGACTCACTCTGAGGAAGGGATGATGTCTGCAGGCCACTGTGAGTTGTTTCAAGCATTAGGAATCTGCCAGGATTCTGAAGAGACATGACTTTACCCAGATACCCAATACACGCATGTCCATTATATGGCTGACAACAAGCCAACATCACCAGTTACTTCACCTACTAAAGGGAATTTTGTAAGGTTGTTTAGGGGGAAGCAGTATTTGAATGATTTTCAGTCACTGAGTAATCTTTTTGAAAAAATTTAACAAGATTAGATATGTGAATACAAGCCTTGTCCTTGATAAAAGATTTTGAACGTTGAATTTGGGATTGTATTATGATTCAGTTCTTGCAGTGCAAAATCCATCAGCTCTTTCCTAGCTTCCCGGTTAAAATGGTACGTTCTTAGACTAAGAAGCACAATTTAAGAACCATCCTGACAATGCAGGCAATGCTGGTTAGAGCCCTGGTTCGGGAAATCCCCTGGAGAGGGAAGTGGCAATCTACTCCAGTATTCTTGCCTGGAGAATCCCAGGGACAGAGGATCCTGGTGGGCTACAGTCCTTGGCGTCACAAAGAGTCAGACACAACTTAGCGACTAAACAACAACCTGTCCTTGATGATATGATTCTGAACGTTCAACTTGGGATTTCATCATGACTCAGTTCTTGCACTGTGAAATGCATCACTTTCCTTCTAGCTTCCTGGTTAAAATTATAATTTCTAAGACTAAGAAGCACAATTTCCTTTCTAATCTTGTGGTTTTCATGATAATTGGGAGGGAAAAAAGAAATTGAGAAACATCTTATGACAGGTAATCATTTGCAAACCCAGAACTCTTTCAATGCTTGCCATGTTCAGCTTCACTTTAGAGTATCTGTCTTGGCAATATACATCGTGTTTGGCTGCAGAAATGTGTGGTGCTGTACAGTGAAGAAAAAACAATCATGACAACTGAAGAATAAAGCAGTGTGTGTGTGTGTGTGTGTGTGTGTGTGTGTGCAGCTCACAACACAAGCTCTTTGCCTCTCCAGCTTCCTTTCAAAGGGCTACAGTGTTGTTTTGGTTGGCTCCTGGTCTTTCTTCGCAGCAGAGCAATGCCACAAGAGGAAAGAGACAACTGTCACATCTAAGAGGGTTGCCAAGCAACTTCAAACCATTCCAAAAGGATCCCCCTCACCGATTCACAAAGCAAAGCCGTGTGGTTCAGAACACACAGATGGGCTGTGTCGGTAATATTTGCTGTTCTAAAAGCTGCGGTTTTCTAAACAAAAACCTGTATTACATTAATTAAAGTACAAGTACAGGCATAGTGTAAGATTGTATATGATACTGTGACTGTTTGGAGTCAACTTTATTTATACTTATGAAACCTCTGACTTTTATACAACTTTTCAAAAAATTACTTGAAATTATGCTTTAAAAATATTAAGTATTGTGTCTTCTTCAAACTACAGCATGTACAAATTTTAAAAGTACATAGTTGTGCCTTAAAAATCAAATCAAATTTACCTATTGTTTTATTTTTCAATGATTATTGGTAGATCAATTTAAATATATTTCAGTGCAGTTAAGTCGCTCCGTCATGTCTAACTCTTTGCAACTCCATGCACTGCAGCACGCCAGGCCTCCCTGTCCATCACCAACTCCCGGAGTCCACCCAAACCCATGTCCATGGAGTTGGTGAGGCCATCCAACCATCTCATCCTCTGTCATCCCCTTCTCCTCCTGCCCTCAATCTTTCCCAGCATCACGGTCTTTTCAAATGAGTCAGCTCTTTAGAATCCTTCAAATGTGCAACCTGCAGTTAAGTATATTTGAAGGAATACTCTAGTTCAACCTACTGTAGTCACGTCTTACTATTCAGTTGAAATTCAAACTAACCATCTGCATTGCAACACATTTTGTCTTATTATTTCAAGATAACATAAAATGAAATAAGTAAAGCATATGATTAGAAGGCAATACTTAACTACTGGGCTTCCCAGGTGGCAGTACTGGTAAAGAACCCATCTAGCAATGTGGAAGACATAAGAGACAGGGGTTCAGTCCCTGGGTTGGAAAGATCCCGTGGAGGAGGGCATGGTAACCCACTCCAGTATTCCTGCCTAGAGAATCCCATGGACAGAAGACCCTGGTGGGCTATCGTCCACAGGGTTGCAAAGCATTGGGCATGACTGAAGCAACTTAGCACACACACATTTAGAAATTGCCAATGGCAATCAATATAGGAAATTGAAAAGCATCCATATGATTTAAAAATAAATATATGGTCTCTATTTGCGTGGAATATCTTTTTCCAGCCCTTCACTTACAGTCTATATATGTCCCTTGTTTCAAGGTGGGTCTCTTGTAGACAACATATATAGGGGTCTTTTTTGTATCCATTCAGCCAGTCTTTGTCTTTTGGTTGGGGCATTCAACCCATTTCCATTTAAGGTAATAATTGGTAAGTATGATCCCGTTGCCACTTACTTTGTTCTTGGGCTCGCCTTTATATACCGTTTCCGTGTTTTCTGTCTAGAGAAGATCCTTTAGCATTTGTTGGAGAGCTGCTTTGGTGGTGCTGAATTCTCTCAGCTTTTGCTTGTCTGTAAAGCTTTTGATATCTCCTTCATATTTGAATGAGATCCTTGCTGGGTACAGTAATCTGGGCTGTAGGTTGTATTCTTTCATCACTTTAAGTATGTCCTGCCATTCCCTTCTGGCCTGAAGAGTTTCTGTTGAAAGACCAGCTGTTATCCTTATGGGAATCCCCTTGTGTGTTATTTGTTGTTTTTCCCTTGCTGCTTTTAATATTTGTTCTTTGTGTTTGATCTTTGTTAATTTGATTAATATGTGTCTTGGGGTGTTTTGCCTTGGGTTTATCCTGTTTGGGACTCTCTGGGTTTCTTGGACTTGGGTGATTATTTCCTTCCCCATTTTAGGGAAGTTTTCAACTATTATCTCCTCTAGTATCTTCTCATGCGCTTTCTTTTTGTCTTCTTCTTCTGGGACTCCTATGATTCGAACACTGGGGCGTTTAACATTGTCCCAGAGGACTCTGAGTTTGTCCTCATTTCTTTTAATTCGTTTTTCTTTTTTCCTCTCTGTTTCATTTATTTCTACCATGCTGTCTTCTACCTCACTTATCCTGTCTTCTGCCTCCGTTATTCTACTGTAGGTTCCCTCCAGAGTGACATTATGTGACATTACTTGATGTTATATTTTGCATAAGTGATGTAAATGTGTTGTAGGGAAGTAAAGGGAGCAAAAGAGGATCACAAGTAGGGGATTGAGACACAAATAACAAGCATAAAGCATTTACTGCTGATCACCCCATGAGATGGAAGTCAACTCTTTCAGGAGAGTCTTATAGAATAACTCTAGGAGGATTATTTGTGTGTTATCTGGCTTGAAAACAGCACACCCAGAAGAGATGATTACCAAACGGCTTCTGTAAATACACTCTATAATGCATCACAGCAGAACCGTCAGTTCGACTGTTTTTATTGATTTAAAGTCAGTATAACCAAGAGTACACAGACACACGCCCTCCTACATCAGTACACAAACACACGCCCTCCTACATCAGTACACATTTTACTAAATAAGATGCCTAAATGATTTTACTTCACAAGGCTCTGATATAAAATTCCAATAACCATGACAGCAACAAAATAGAAACCAGTAAAGCAGCCAATCAGGATATGCACACAGAAAAGAGGGGGATGCATAAGAGCTGGGCTTAAACGCACAAACCCAGGTGCTAATCCTGCACCTCTGCCACAAGCTGTTCCGTGCATAAGAGCACGAATCCCACAGTCAGGCCTCCTGGATTCCATTCTGGGTCTGCCAGCTACCAGACAGATGGCCTTGGCCAACTAAGTCCACCCCTCTGTGCCTTAGTTCCCACATCTGAAAATGGAATCCGGAATGGTTCCCTCACTGGAGGATTGTTGTAAAGACGAAACCAGCCGATGCTCATAAGGACTTAGAAAAGTGACGTGAGCATACTGAGAAAACCACCATGTACTAACAGGAGTGAGGCAGAAAGAAGGAGAGGAATCGGATACTTGATGTCAGTGGTTATGCATATGGGCCGTACATTACTCGCCACTAAACTTCTACTAGAGAGAAAACTACACTTTATCATGTTAAAGTCACTGTAATTTTTGGCCTCTGTTTTTAGCAGCTGAATGCAGTTCCTGATTCAAGCAGTCATGTGAACCAAACATCAAGGGCAAACAGGATATATTTGAAGAAAATGGTCAAGCGACTAACTAAGTGCTGTAAAGCACTGTGCATGTTACACAAGAAGTAGCACAGGGTATAAGGAGCCTGCCCAGGAGAAGACTGCTCATTCTATTTACGTAAGTTTGTTTCTCAGAGGGGGAGAAGCCTTGGCTTGAGTCTTGAAACATGAGAAGGCATTCAGTTCAACAAAGTAGGAGTGAAGAGAGGGTTTGCAGCCATTCCAGGCTCATGGAAAAAAGCACACAGAGGCATGAGTAACTTTATATGACTCTGATCAAATTGGTATTAGTCACTAGGCTCAAAAATATATATTTAAGTATAAAATGGATGGCGTATTTGGTTGGACAAGACATTATAAAATTTAGCTGGTTCATTTAAAGAAATCTACATATTCTTCTCTATTTAATTTGCCTAAAAGTGGCTTAAGCTTAAGAGGGAATGGAAGGAGCTGGTCATGGATCTTGGCATCACAATCTTTTTCAGAAACTGCACATGTTTAAGGTTCTATTTTGACCCTTTAACCATCTACATTTTGGATGAGGTTAACAAAGTGCATTGAGAGAGAACCTTAAAAACAACCTTTAGAAAAGTACAAATCTCTGATAAATTAATATTCTCTTATCATGATAAAAAACAGCATAACGTATGCAAGGTGGTTTTTAATATTCATGACTTACACTTTTCAAAAGGTTGGCAAGATATCAAATGTAATGAGATAACAAGAAAGCACTTTGTAGAGGTGTTCAAAGTACTTTGCAGCCTTAATGAATTCTGATAATATTCTTGTGAGAAAGAAAAGAGGTAGAAATTATTCACCAAAAATTACAGACAGGACCGGAGCTGTAATATGCTCTCAGAGGTCATCTGATCTATCACTGTGATGTCGCAAGCCTTCAGGAACTGGCGTATGGAATGCAGCTTTACTACAAGGACGTGGGGAAGAGCTCTCAGAGAGGAGGGTGTGGTGTCGCAGGCAGAACTCCAGTGCACACTGAACATGCGCCCAGGGAGGTCCACTGCCGCAGAAATGCAGGGCGGTGACACAGCTGACCTCCCTTGTGCCTGGCATGAAATCAGAGCTAAACGGCACACTGCCATCTTGCTGCTGCTGCTGCTGCATCGCTGCAGTCGTGTCCGACTCTGTTCGACCCCAGAGACGGCAGCCCACCAGGCTCCCCCGTCCCTGGGATTCTCCAGGCAAGAACACTGGAGTGGGATGCCGTTTCCTTCTCCAATGCATGGAAGTGAAAAGTGAAAGTGAAGTCGCTCAGTCGTGTCCGACTCCTAGCGACCTGATGGACTGCAGCCTACCAGGCTCCTCCGTCCACGGGATTTGCCAAGCAAGAGTACTGGGGTGGGGTGCCATTGCCTTCCCTGACATTTCCATCTTGGAATATGTCAAAGGCTAATGTCTCACTTGTGTTGCCAACCCTCAACTTAAGCTCTGCAGAGGTGGAGCTTCTGTGTTGCTGAAGCCTGACCTGGAATATAGAGTCAGCAACCATTCTCCTGGGCACTTTGAATCTTCTAAATTTCATTTCACTGACTCATTTATGATGCTAATAGAGTAAACACTTGTTGGTAGGGCTTCCCTGGTGGTTCAGTAATAAGGAATCCATTTGCCGTTGCAGGTGGATTCCATCCCTGGGTTCCATCCCCAAGTCAGGAAGATCTCCTGGAGAGGGAAGATCCTGGAGAGGGAAATGGCAACCCATGTCAGTATTCTTGCCTGGAAAATTCCATGGACAGAGAACCCTGATGGGCTATAGTCCATGGGGTCTCAGGAGTCAGACATGACTTAGGAACGACAACAACAAAACACTTGTTGGCAAGTACTATGTGACAGATATTTTCCTAAACAGTAAGATCAATTTAGTTAACTCATTTACCCCGGCATTAAACTTACTAACTTGACTTTCCAGATAAGAAACTGAGGCATGCTTACATAACCTACCCAAGGAAACAACAAGGGGCTGAAAAAGGATTATAAATTCAGACAGTCTGATTTGAGACTCCACGATTTGAATACTATTCCCTAACAAAATAATTCAGATCACAAACAGGTACCCTCTTTCTTAGGATTCATGACCAAGTATGTTGCTGTGATTTGGATTCAATCAGTGGTTTCTTTCAGCCCATATGCCAATATACTGGTGGTGTATTGGTCCTGTCTCCAACTCCCCTAGATGGAGACTGTCACATACGCTGATATCTGATGGAAATGTGTCCCTTGAAATCCTAATCTTAAATAATCTTTCTTAAAATGTTTTATTCAAATTGCATAATTTGAATCTTATATTTATATACTTTCTCACCAGATTGGTTAATGAATCCTTACACACATACACACACACACACACACACACACACACACACAGAGTATTTAGAAATTCAGGTAAGTGATAGGGAGGGAATAACCATCATGAGATGAAAAGAAAATGAATAACAGGGTGGTTTGGATATGGAGCCCAGTGAAGGGCACTCTGAGGAGACCCCGAATACAGTGACTCTAGAAGTAGGCAAAGTGGCAGCTTACAGGCCAGGGCAGCAGGGGCTCCACTGGGAGAGGAAATGGAAAGGGTTAGAGCAGGAGAAAGACCAGCGTTCCACTGCTGCAGAAATGCATAGTGTGTGTGTGTGTGTGTGTGTGCGTGTGTGTGGACTGTAACCCACCCAGTACCTCATTCCATGGAATTTTCCAGGCAAGACTACTAGAGTGGGTTGCCGTTCCTGTCTCCAGGGAATCTTCCCGATCCAGGGATCAAACTCGGGTCTCTTGCATCTCCTCCACTGGCAGGTGGGTTCTTTACCCCTGCGCCACCTGGGAAGCTCTAAACACGATAATTTATTTATTTTATGACTCCCTCCTTCAAATCCATGACTTTGAAAATTCCTTGATGACGGGGATGGTGTTTACTTGGCACATTTAATGCCCCCAAGTGTCTAGCACATAGCAGTTAATCAAAACGTTTGATTGAATAGATCAATATTCTTATGGTTTTTTCAGAAGAAACATCACCCAAGCAAAGATTGACTTGAATAATAAGTAAAAGTTGTTGGGAAATAGACATTTAAATCACTCTCCTGAGTTTCAGTTGCATATATGTCACGGTTTTCAGGGCAGCGCCAGCTAACTACCCACAGCCAAAGTGGAACTCTGAGTCTGCTCCGCCCTGCCTAAATGAATGGACTCCTCACACTCAGATACCTAAACCAGAAATCCAGTCAGCCTGGACGCCTACCTCGCCATTAGTTCCCACACTCGACCACACATTTTTATAACCAGATACCACTGACTTCCCGAGTCTTTAATCTCTCCACATCCCTTCATGAATCTTCAGCTTCAGTCCTGCTGAATCACTTCCACTTTTCCATCCCACAGATTTCAGGTTTTCAGACTGCCGAAAGCTATTCTTCTGTCTGTGTCTTGTGGCTTTTATATCTATTTAGTATAGATAATCTCAGCTCATTCTTCACAATCCACTGTAGCGATGGTTTTTTGAAACCTCCACTTACACCACCCAGGCTGAGTTAGTTGCTTTTTCTTTCTAGTTCCATGAATGACATTCATGCTTCTTTCATCACATTAGAGACCAAGCCATCCTAGTCATCTCCAACTTGCCTTGAGTTTCATGGGAACAAAGCTGGTGTCTTTCAATTCATACCACCTGGGGCTGGCACAGTGGCTGATGCATAGCTGTTCTCAACATTAGTTCTGATAAAGAATGGTACAATAAAGAATCACTTTATTAGAACAAGTGAAAGTCTCAAGAGGATTATAAGTGGAATTGCAGGAGGAGACATGGGTTGGAAGAAATGGGCGTTTACAAACAGATCAACTGAATCAACCTGGAAGTCAATGAACTGAAAACCATCATGTAAAAGTGATAAATTTTAAAAATGGCCTTTGTAGAAAAAAACGTGTTAATTGTATACACAAATAAACAGGAGTTAAACTTAGGTCCCTCCCTCAAGAGATGATAACATCATTGGAGAAACAAATATATCAAATGGTTATAAAGTATGGCAGAATTTTAAAAATGAGCTATATCATTCTCCATTTGAACATTCCTAGAATAATACAAGCATAATGACCCAGTAAAGAAATCACCATTTCCTCTTGAAACAGTCTACCTCCTATATTCTCTGTCTCATTCTATCTTCATTCTTTACTTGCTTTGCAAATTTTGTCTTTTTCCCATTGAAATGTGATAAAATTTCATCTGAATAATGATGTCACTAATACTACATGCCTTCTTTTTTTTTAACTTCAAATTCACCAAATGATTCCAGTTGTTTAGGAAAAATCCTACTTTACATGCTGAGGTATTTTTTTTTTCTTTTTTTTTTTTTAGTTTTATTTATTTATTTTTTTACTTTACAATATTGTATTGGTTTTGCCATACACTGACATGAATCTGCCATGGGTATACATGTGTTCCCCATCCTGAACCATGCCTTCTAAAATAACTGATTTTTCTATGTCTCTGTCTCCTTTTTTTTTCCCCCTTTATACGTGTGTGTGGTCTTTCACTGAATGCCTGTACCATGGTTTGTTCACCCCTTCACTAGGTGAAGAACATTTGGGCTGTTTTCTATTGTTGGCCATTACAAATAAAGCTGCTTTAAGCTTAATGAATAGGCTTGTGTGCACGTAAGTTTTCATTTCCCTTAGATAAACACTCGGGCGTGGGGATGCTGGTGATCTGCTAAGTGTATGTCAACACGGCTCTGCCCCGTCGGTTCCCACCAGCAGTTGCCATTGCCCCCCACACTGGCGTAGCTCGATGTCTACCATTCTAACAGCTGTGCGGGGGTTGCTGCTCAGCCACGCGGTCGTGCCCCACTCTTTAGGACACCCGCGGACTGCAGCACGTCCATGTCCTTTACTCTCTCCCGGAGTTTGCTCAAAGTCACGTCCATTGACTTGATGCCATCTGAGCGTCTCGTCCGCTGTGGTAGCTCACGGGAGCTTTAACCCGCGCGTCCCTCCTAACTAATGACCTGACTGTCTCGCTGTGTGCTCACTCCCTACCATTGCATCTTTACTGAGGTGCCTTGCTGTTGGTCCCTAAGTCAGACTCATGTCCATCGAGTCCGTGAGGCCATGCAACCATCACATTCCTGGTCACCCCTTCTCCTCCTGCCCACCATCTTGCCAACATCAGGGTCTTTTCTAACGAGTCAGGCCTTCCCATCTAGTGGTCAAAATATTGGAGCTTCAACGTCAGCATCAGTCCTTCCAGTGAATATTCAGGGTTGATTTCCTTTAGGATTGACTGGCTTGATCTCCCTGCTGTACAAGGGACTTGCAAGAGTCTTCGCCAACACCACAGTTCAGAATCATCAGTTCTTTGGTGCTTAGCCTTTTTTGGGGTCCAACAACCATACATGACTATTAGAAAAACCATAGCATTGACTAGATGGACCTTCGTCGGCAAAGTGATGTCTCTGCTTTCCAATATGCGGTCTAGGCTTGTCGTAGCTTTTCTTCCAAGGAAGTGCCTATTAAAATATTTTATTCATTTTTAAATGGGCTGACTTTTCTTCTAATTATTTCTTCAGAGTTCTTCGTATATTCTGGATAAAATTCCGTTAGCAGACGTGATTTGTGAATATTTCCTCTCAGTCTGCAGTCTATTGTTTATGCTTTGAGTATCTCTTGGAGGATCAGTAGTTATTAATTTTGATGGAGCCTAATTTATCATTTTTCAATGGGTTGTGCTTTTGGTGTCATCTCTGTGTAACTTCAGTCCTCAAAAATACTACCTTATGTTTTATAGTCTATTAGAGGTTTTGTAGTTTTAAGTTTTCGTTTAAGCTCATAATCCATTTTGAGTGATTATTTGCACACAGTGCAAGGACTGGATCAAAGCAGTTGTTACTGTGGCTGATACTGTTTTATCGTTGTTTCTTTTACTCTTGTTGGTTTCTTTTTGCATATATATATATATCCAATTGTTTCAGCACATTTAGTTAAACTACTCCACAAAATAATTTTAAATCAAAGTATAGAACCAGGTTATGAAAATTTCATGAAAAGGTAATTTATGCATTATAAAAATTATAAAGAACAAAAAGTGGAAAATAGAAGTTGTAACAAGCAGTGGGAATCAATTTTCCAATGTTTATTCCCACTATATTTCTTATCATAATGGTAAACAACTAGAGATTCAGAGACTAAACAGCTCACCTCGGGTCATTCAGTCAGCGGCAGTGCGAAGAAGTAATTCCAGACAGTCTGACTTCACACCGTGTTGTTAGTTTGATGAACAGTAATTAGTTAGTGGAAAACCTCACTACCTCACTCAGAAAGATCATACACATGAGAAAGATAAAAGCAAACGTAAAATGGATGGAACAAAAACCTCCCTGGTCACCTGAACTGGGGCCTTAAGCATTCACCTTCACAATTAACATTCATGAGTTACCAACTTATGTTACTGTTACTTTTTTTTCTTTAGATCTAATTTGTTACTGTTTTATGTGTGGTCACCATGACCTAAAATATCCCATGCGTGTCTTAACTGCCCTTCAGTCTTGACATCCCCAAGTTGAGTTGCCAGGTAAAAGATGGGGAGCTCAACGGCATTTGAAATCAGACAAACAACAAATAGTTTCGTTAAGTGCAATCCAAATATTGCATGGGATGTACTTGTATTAGAAACATTATTATTTATCTAAAATATCAACTTAACTGAGTGTTCTCTGTTGTTAATTTGCTAAAT
Source organism: Redunca redunca (assembly GCA_006410935.1). Lineage (NCBI taxonomy): Eukaryota > Metazoa > Chordata > Mammalia > Artiodactyla > Bovidae > Redunca > Redunca redunca. Next base: position 236,991 of record SJYQ01001966.1, read on the forward strand.
CTAGTAACCCTGCTTCCAGTTCTCGCAACTAGGGAAAGCAGAGTGGCAATGAATATATGAACAAATCAATAAATGAAAGAATAAGCAAATGAACACAACCTGATTTGGGGTAGACGGTGATCGTGAAAGGTGTCATGGAAAATAATGCATTTGGGTTGAGTCCTTGAAGGATGAACACATTTAAATTCATGAAGGGAGAAACCAAAGGCAAAATCAAGATAAACTCCTGAAAAATTTATAAAGTTTTGTTTTACTGATCAGTGATGGTCAGAACAATATTTTATGCGTTTACTTTTAGTATCTTTGCTTCAATAGTACATTTTCCTAGGATTTCCTGTTATTGGAGTTAAAGCACTTTTATTAAACAGATATCAGCCAAGCCATTTAAACATATTTGCCCTCCTTGACCATCAGAATCTCAAAAACAGCATCTAGGTCAGTCTGAAGTGCTTTATGCCCTTCATAAAAATCCTATTAGCTGACTCCAAGGGCAAAGGTAAGTATATTATACAGTGATCTTGGATTTTAGCTTTGACTTGGCCATATTTCTATTATCCATGGCATCCAGCTTTGTGGATAAACACACATCACGGGCAACAAACACTGTACAGGCTTTGGTGAAGAAACCCACTGACTCCTTTTTTTAAGCAGGACTTAAGGCTACAGTGGAGTAAAACTATGAGGGTAAACGTGAAAGGAGCAATATATGGTGAGACAAGTTAGTACAGTCCTGACTCATCAGTTTTAGTTCTCAGAACTTAATCAAGGATTCAGCCTTTTCCTTCTAACTCCCATTGGTCATTTGTTCTTAATCACTAATTAGAAGAGAAATCAGATTAAATTTCCAAAGGGGGAAAAGTCCTTGCAGCCTTCTGAAGTGGAGATATTCACTTCAATGCAATTTATTAATGAAGCTGAACTCTTCTTCTGATCATGGCCAATACAACTTTCAAAATACCTTTCACAGATGTAAACGAAAAGCTTTTCATTCTGCTGCGCTAAGCATGTAGCTGTCTGATAATGACCTATATGCCAACAGCTCCTGCCAGTGTTCAAACAGATAAAGACAATTCTTCATTCCTAATAAGAATATATGGAATAAAACAATGGGATAATACATGGTAATTTAGTTCTCTGGAAAACTATCTTTTCTACAAACAGGGACCACCTCATTATTTTGTGTCAAGATTCACATGCCAGGACCACTGTGCTTGGGAATATTTGCCCACAAGGATAAACTGCTCCACGTAGTATGCAGTATACATGTAGACATTCAGTCATCATGAACCGAAGATATTAACTGTAGACTAGAAGCAGAGACATTACCAACAAAGGTCCGTCTAGTCTAAGCTATGGTTTTTCCAGTCGTCATGTATGGATGTGAGAGTTGGACTATAAAGAAAGCTGAGCGCCAAAGAATTGATGCTTTTGAACTGTGGTGTTGGAGAAGACTCTTGAGAGTCCCTTGGACTGCAGGGAGATCCAACCAGTCCATCATAAACAAAATCAGTCCTGAATATTCGCTGGAAGGACTGATGCTGAAGCTGAAACTCTAATACTTTGGCCACCTGATATGAAGAACTGATTCATTGGAAAAGACCCTGATGCTGGGAAAGATTGAAGGCGGGAGGAGAAGGGGATGACAGAGGATGAGATGGTTGGATGGCATCACCGACTCGATGGACATCAGTTTAAGCAAGCTCTGGGAGTTGGCGATGGACAGGGAGGCCTGGCATGCTGCAGTCCATGGGGCTGCAAAGAGTTAGACATGACTGAGCGATTGAACTGAACGGATAGAGCTAGTCCAACTGGCAGCTGACAGGATCACTGAGCAATTTAATTAATCAAGCATGGAGTCTTTCCACCTCTGAACTTGTTCATGGTATGACTGGGCCTGTTATATGAAGCTAAAAACATCCTAATTGATATGTAAGTTCTTGGTTTGTCTTCCGATGTCCTTAGTTTCTGTAACTGTCAGGTTTTCTTCAATATATGTTGTGTATTTTATATTAAGAGACAACCCTCTCGTCTCCTCTTTGCATATCATGTAACAAAACTGAAAATAGATGTTTAGTCAGCGTTCTATTTATTTTTTTCTATAAAAATACAGGATCGGACCACTTCTATGTTGGCTATTTCCAGTTCCTTTCTTTGGATGATTTTATATTGATGCTTCAAAAAAAACCGACACAGGGCACTCACATGGCATTCACCACAGAGAAGGGACTGGTAATGATATAAGAACAATGCGATTATCACCTCAAAGTAAATCAAAGCAAAGACCCAGCATAATAAGCTCGATCATCACTCGAGATGCCCAAGTCAATGTGATTTTACGACATCTTACAAATTTAGAAAACATTATTATCTTTCTCTGATAAAAAAGGAAGCAGACTTTTCAAGAATGCCTTAACGTCCCATTTTAAGGTTTAGTTAATATATGAAGGGGGCTTGATAAGCAGATGTGGGTTTGATCCCTGGGTGGGGAAAATCCCCTGGAGGAGGGCATGGCAACCCACTCCTGTATTCTTGCCTGGAGAATCCCATGGACAGAGGCGCGTGGTGGAATATGGTTCATGGGGTCACGAGAGTCGGACAAGACTCAGTGACTAAAACATTACAGTATATAAGGTAAGGACAGGGTGCTTCTCACCCCAATTTTAATCCATACTCTTAAGGATGGAATTGAGTAAAACCAGGAAATAATTTGGGATGATCTCTTGCAAAGCCATGGCATATAGATAACCTGATATCTAGGGAGGTTATTAGATTATAATTCTAACTTTTAAGCAAGGTAACTGTATACTATGTGCCTGAAGAAATCCTTTATTAAGAGTAAGATGAGATGATAGGCATGGGTAATATAAGAGAGAATTCCAAGGAGACAACGTGACGCAGTATGTCTCTGGCACAACCCTAAAAAGAGGCTGCTACTGCTGCTAAGTCGCTTCAGTCATGTCGGGCTCCATGTGATCCCATAGACGGCAGCCCACCGGGCTCCTCCGTCCACGGGATTCTCCAGGCAAGAATACTGGAGTGGGATGCCATTTCCTTCTTCAAAAAGAGGTCACAGAGCCCCAAGTGAGTGGCAGCCTGGAGGAACGTCTAACGCCAAAGGACAGGCAGGTGAAAGTGAAAATTAGTCGCTCAGTCGGATCCAACTCTTTGCAATCCCATGGATTGTAGCCTGCAAGGCTACAAATTCTATTTGTATATGATACAAATTCTATCTGTATCATATTGTTGTGTGAAAACTGTATAAATCTTAAATACGTTGAATTGGTTCATGGTGCTTTTCAGGTCTATATCCTTCTACTTTTCTATATGTTTATCCTATTAATTTCAGAGACTTTGGTGTTGAAACTACAACTAAAAATCTTAATTTATCTAGCTAAAAAGTAATTGCAATATATAGCAGAACTATATGTAACTTAGTTCTTTATTTTCAAAATCTTGTGTAAATGTGTTATCATATGTTAAGAATTTTAAAAACAAAATATGAAGAAATTATGGCGGCGGGGGGGGGTTTGGTGGGGGAGGACAGGCACGAGCACCATGGTGCCATGGTTTTGATAAGACCACCACTTGACATGATCCAGCTAACTGCTTTTGTGGATTCTGCATGTGTAAAGTAACCATCAGACAACTGGGCTACCAAAAAATGATCAGAAGCCAGGTGATTTTGAGGTCCTGGGTACTAGTAGCCTAACGAATTCACATGCACTATCTTATTTAATCCTTACGAGGATCTTATGAAGTTAATACTAAAAACAAATAAAAGCAAAGTCATACATGCTGGAGTACAAAAACATAATACCAATTATCACACATTTGAAATGCAGAAAGAGGTTTAAAAGACCAACAATCCAAAAAGAAACTATAATGTGGAATATACACTTTTAGTCAATCATGCCTCTTTCTTTCCTATGAAAAGCCAAAGGACTACAGGTAATGAAAGTCTGATATAGACCAGCAGTCAGGAACTTAGGACGTTCTGAGATATAAGTCAGATTTTCATCCATGATGGGTATGAATTAAGAGGCAAAGACAACATGTGATGAGGCCTCGTTCCTGCTTCCTGCCGAGACAGAAGCTGACATCAGATGTTAGAGTACATCGGGTCTGCGTGTGTTGGCAAGTGAGGACGCAGCCAGGGTGCGGGCACTTTCAGGACAGAAATCCTGCTTATTTATTCCACAGAAAGACAAAGGGATGCACACACAATCTGCCTGCATCCCGTGGTATGTGCTAATGTGGAGAGGGCAAAGGCCCCCAAGAGAATGGGAGGGGAGTCCTCAGGGAAGGAAGCTGATGGGCAAGAGCCAGGGGCAGAAACTGCAGAGGAGCGCTGGGAACGCTGGGGTGTGCTGCTGTGAGTACATACACCCAAAATGAATGAACGCTTTGTGACACGTTACAAATCCATTCATGGGTTTCATCACAGGCATCCTAATCTTCAGTATATAGCACTTGGATAGATTCTACCTTCTAAAAATGTGGATACCTCAATTAAGTGAAACACATGGGAATTCAGTGAAATTGCTTCTTGTAACATTTCAAACATAAACCAGACCCACTGTGATGACAATGTCCTTAGAAAATAAACATGTCAGTAAGTGCAGAAATACAGGCTCTGATGGGTGAGGACAGTGAAAAGGGTAAATCTGTCATAGGCACATTTATCCTTAGAAGACACTGTCAAAATGCTTTCAATGTGAATGGAAAATATTTGAGTTCGGGGGGCTCTTCAGTTTCTGCTGTTTTCACTCCTGATTTATATGCTGTCTCAAGAGCTTAAGAATGTAAACTGGTTCCTGAGGGCAAAATCATCCTTGAATCCTCACACCAAGGCCTTGATATTGCAGGCGGGCTCTGGAGCACGGAGGAGCCCCTAGCAGTATTTGTATCAGGTGAAAAGAACATCAAGCTGTTATTTTGATGAAGAAAAGAAAAAAAAGACACTCTCCAGAAAAGTGCAGCCTTGCAAGGCTTCTGCAAGGGAAGGAAAAAAATACATGCAGCATCATCATGCTTGGATCCTGCTTTTCCAAAGACTCATTCATAGCTAAATCATTCAAATGAGGGAAGGAAATAATGAAAGAGTTAGAGTTTTGCCCTCAGCCTTTTTCAAGGCAACACTTCCTGTTGTTTAGAAACCAGGAAAGTTGGAAATGTTCACGATGCTCCGGTTGACTCATGCTGGATACAGCCTGGAAATTGTGAATGATGTATCTATTTTAAGGAGGCTGTCCAGTTTTATTTACTTTTCCCCCCACATCAGAAGGAGTGAGGCAGTTACAGAACTTTAATTCATGGTAGCTGACTACTATTAAAAAATCTCAAATGTCACTTGAGACTGTAAACTCTATAATATAATCAAGTTTCTAATAAAAGTGCAAGAGAAATGGGCAATGTATAGAGAAGCCACTCAGCAGTAAAGAATCCACCTGNTATCCTTAGGGGATACCCTACTGTTCTGAGGAATCATATCCCTTACAACAGAGGGATCTCGTATAATGAGGGCTTCTAAGGAGCTGCTAGGAACAAGGCATTAACTATGCTGGGCTGGGCTTAGCTGCTCGGTCCCTCTTTGCGACCCCATGGACTGTAGCCCGCAAGGCTCCTCTGGCCATGGGATTCTCCAGGCCAGAATGCTGGAGTGGGTTGCCATGCCCTCCTCCAGGAGGTCTCCTCAGCCCAGAGACTGAACCTGGTCTCCCACATTGCAGGCGGACTCTTTACCGTCGGAGCCACCAGGAAAGCCCCACGACTACTCTAGCCTACGATAATCTCCCAGGCATGGTAGCAGGCTAAATCAGCCTTTAATTTCTCCCTTATCACTCCTAGTCGGGTCAGTCCCATCACCTCAACCAAAGTCACTGAAATGAAGAGAGAGCTGATTTAAATCATCAGGCACAATACTTTACAGTTCTTTCACATATTACATGTTGGATAAACACAGGATGTATTTCTTCATAATGAGTGACCCTCTTGCAGGGAATAAAGATTTGGGACCTGAGGAAATACAAGCTGAAGACACTAAAAGAATAAGAAGGCAATGCTAGGGACACTTGGGACCCACTTCACTATATTGTCCAGGGCACTGCAGTTTTATACTGCAATTTGCAACTTGTCCATGGGTTATAAACTCTATAAAAGAATCGGAAAGAATGCTCACATGACTGCTAATGTCCAGGACTGGGAAGCAGTGTAAAGCACATTCTAAAGGTATTTGACCATTTAACCCTTTAGAGAGGATACACTGAAGAGCTGGTACTGTTCTCATCATAGTCTAGAAAACTCTGGTCACAGGTCAAGGCCTCTGAAGACACGTCTGTCTCCTCTACACATTCTGACTTCTATCTACTCTGAACTGCCACCCATTCCTCATAACAGGGGTGCCCTGTAAGCAAAAAAAAATTTTTTTTAAGTAAGAAAATGCTTGAAATTTTTGTTTCATTTTTACAAAGAATGAAAAATTCATTTTGAATCAGCCTCCAAATCTTTCAATGCAGCTGCTCAACCGCACTGCTTTTTAAGCGGTCACTGTATCAGAAATACTATTATAGAAATGCTGAAAGTCCTAACCTTCAGTGACACTAGATCTAGAGGGGTCAAAGGACTGAAATAAGACCAAGGATGCTTTTAGGAGAGAGCACTGGACAAGTTCCAGTTCTTCTGATCACCTGTTATTTTTGTTGGACTGCTTGATTTTGTCTATCCCCTCACGATTATTAAATTTTGATGAGTCTAAAAAATTGATATGTAAAACAGAAGAGAAAAACAATTGGTTATTATTTATGTACCTAAACTAACTAGAGTAGTAAAAAATAATTGAAGTGACCTATTTTATTGTCCTTGTAAATACATAGCCTTTTTTTTTAATGGGGCACAATTATTTCTATTTCATTTTTTACATTGATGGAAACCTGACATGTAGACATTTTTTCTTTCTTTGGCAGACATTCTCTAGTGATTACAAGGAGCATGGCCTGTTTCACAAAGTATGATATCAAAACAAAGGACATGAATTCACCTTGGGACTTCACACGATGCAGTCATCTTCAAAATCCTTTACAAACTTTTCGGCAAATAATTAAAATTGCTTTCCATCAGCAAGATGAATAAAATGTGGCCTTTATCTTCTTGCACAGGCTTACTATTCCCTTCAATAATCTCTTCTTCAACTACAGAGTCCTTAGTCATCAAATGTCTGATATTGTGACACATCACTTTCTTAATTAAGGGATTCCCTGGTAGCTCAGATTGTAAAGAATCCGCCTGCAATGCAGCAGATCTGGGTTCGATCCCTGGGTGGAGAAGACTCCCCAGAGGAGGAAACAGCAATCCACTCCAGTATTCTTGCTTGAGAAATCGCATGGACAGAGAGGAGCCTAGAGGGCTAGAGTCCTTGGGGTGGCAAAGAGTCGGACATACCTGAGCATCTAACACTTTCATTTTCTATTTCAATTGCCAAAAAAACCCCAATAAATGAAAATCAATTTAAATAACTGAGTAAGTCAGAGGAATATTAATCCTACTTCTGCTCATAGACATCTAGTGTATCAAAGATCCTATCTACTCTAATCAGAGAATTTGGGATTGTGTTTGAATTTGGTTTTCAAGAAGCACTGCTTAACTACCAGGAGTACAGACCAAACTAATACTGAATTTCAACTTAAAAGGCACTATGTCGAATCTTACAAGTTTCAAGGATGAAATCTTATAATGTTCAAGGTAAAGTCTATCAAGCAGAAAAAAATAAATAAATAGAACTGAATGATCTCAAAGGATTAAAACACTGACTGCAATCTCAATTCTTGGAAAAACTATGCTGCATCCACCCTAAGAAGACATTTTCAAAGCCCATCACACGAGCTCATTTTCTATAAATCTTCAGAAATGGCAAAGTCCTCAGACATGTGCCACTAAAGACGAAAGAACCAAAGGACATACGAATTCACTTGTATAAGGATCTCAAACAATAAATTGTTAAGTGACAATACAACGATTTTCAGTAATATGCATGCTGCTGCTGCTAAGTCGCTTCAGTTGTGTCCAACTCCATGCGACCCCATAGACGGCAGCCCATCAGGCTTAATATGCATAGAAGAATGTATAAAGTCTACAGAATGCAAGGGGCTTGAAGAAATCAGGATACTTCAGTGATTCTTTGATTTGATCTCTCTCTTTTTTAAAAACTTTCTTGATGATAAATAAAAGCAAGCCGAGGAGTAGGCCCTGGAAGAGTAAAATGAGTCATAATACACTCCTTTCCCTCTTTCCTTCCTTAAGCTACATTGAATATTCACATCCTTATACTGATTGACAATTACAGAAAAGAAGAACTATTTGATGGAATTACACTCAATCATCCAAAAGTAAGATTACTCAAGATAGGCAGAGAATTCTCTCCCTATCCCCACAGGTAGAACAGAGCTGGACATCATGTGATCTGCAAAGATTCCAGGTCATGTGGCTCACTCAATCTGGAAGCTTGATTTCCCTGATCATTCCATCCCTCATGCTCAAGTTGTCTCCAGTATTTCCTCGTTGTGAAAAACATGTTGTGAACATCTTTGTGCAGTAAAATTTGAGGCCATTTCTAATTATTTCTTCATGGCAGAACGGAAAAGACTAGACTATTGAGTTAGCAATCAGGGATTGCTTTAAACCTCACAATACATTTTGATCTGGTTGATTTCAAGACCGACGCCCACGTCTTATGGGGGCTACATTTTTGCTCCTTGGTCCCAGACTCCCTGTCTACCCTCTTTTTTATTCCATTCTCTCTGACTTTCCCAACAGAGCTCTGTCCCATAAAACTTTCCAAACAGTGCTCCATCTCCAAGAGCAACTCCATGCAGCATGAAGACATGGTGGGGCTCCGAATGTGCCATTTGCTGTTGCTGCTGTTCAGCTACTAAGTCGTTCCTGACTCTCTGTGGCCCCATGAACTGCAGCATGCCAGGCTTCCCTGTCCTTCACTTTCTCCTTGAGTTTGCTCAACCATATGTCCATTGAGTCAGTGATGCCATCCAACCATCTCATTCTCTGTCACCCCCTTCTCCTCTTGCCCTCAATCTTTCCCAGCATCAGGGTCTTTTCCAGTGAGTTGGCTCTTCACATCAAATAGGCAAAGTACTGAAGCTACAGCTTCAGCACCAGTTGTTCCAATGAATATTCAGGATAGATTTCCTTTAAGATTGACTATTTTGATCTCCTTGCAGTCCAAGGGACTCTCAAGAGTCTAGTCCAGCACCATAGTTCTAAAGCATCAATTATCCGGTGCTCAGCCTTCTTTATGGTCCATATTTATACATGACTACTGGAAAAACCATAGCTTTGACTAGATGAACCTTTGTCAGCAAAGTTATGTCTCTGCTTTTTAATATGCTGTCTAGGTTTGTCATAGCTATTTTTCCAAGGAGCAAGCATCTTTTAATTTTGTGGCTGCAGTCACTGTCCACATTGATTTTGGAGCCCAAGAAAATGAAATCTGTGACTATTTCCACTTTTTCCCCATCTATTTGCCATGAAGTGATAGGACTGGATGCCAGGATTGCTCCTTCTCACTTTGCCATTAAAATGGTATCATCTGCATATACAATGTTGTTGATATTTCTCCCCACAATCTTGCTTCCAGCTTGTAAGTCATCCAGTCCAGCATTTTATATGATGTAATCCGGATATAAGTTAAATAAGCAGGGTGACAATATGCAGCCTTGACATACTCCTTTCCCAATTTTGAACCCGTCCAGTGTTCCATGTCCAGTTCTAACTGTTGCTTCTTGTCCTGCAAGTGGCTTTCTCAAGAGGCAAGTGATGTGGTCTAGTATTCCCATCTCTTTAAGAATATTCCACAGTTTGTTGTGATGCACATTGTCAAAGGCTTTAGCACAGTCAGTGAAGCAGAAGAAGATGTTTGTTGGGAAAAAAAAAGAAGAAAAAAACATGGAAAAGAAATTCAAGAAGGCAAGGTGGTTGTCTTGGGGAGGCTTTTCAAATAGCTAAGAAGTAAAGCAAAAGGCAAGGGAGAAAGGGAAAGATATACCAAACTGAACGGAGAGTTCCAGAGAAAAGCAAGGAGAGATTTAAAAAAGCCTTCTTATGTGAACAATAGAAAGAAATAGAGGAAAAAGGATAGAATGGAAACGATTTGAGATCTCTTTAAGAAAATTGGAGATACCATGGGACCATTTCATGCAAAGATAGGACAGAAATGTCAAAGACCTAAAAGAAGCAGAAGAGAGTAAGAAAAGGCGGCAAGAACACACAGAACCATCACGCTAGTTGTTGTTCGGGTTTAGTGCGATGCACCTGGACACCTCACTCCTCTCCCTCCTCATCTAACTCTCCTGCTTCCTCCTACCAGAATGACCTACTTCCTCCTCAAGGCTAGTAATGCATTTTGGTCATGCCTCATGTGAGAAGCACACCTCACTCTCTGCAAGTGCTTTACCAAACAGCTGCTCCAGCTGGAAGGTGGACTCTAAGGGCACAGACAAAATATGATCAATCTCCGTGTCATAAGAACATACCAAGTGGCTTAACACAGAAGAGGCACTCCAGAAATGCTTAGGAAATGTAGTTAATAGAGAGGCATCTCAAAAGACATCCCAATGGCCTAGATTATGCTCTTTCTGGGTAATTTGTAATTTGATAATGCAAAAATGTAATTTTACATAGAAAGGGGATTCAGTAAACTTGAGGATGTTCTACAACAGTTTTATCAGATATTTCTGGGCCAGAAATTAAGCAAAAAGCAAAACTGGTTAGATGCCTTGGACCAAGAAAGGATAAAAAAGTTAAGGCTTTTCATCCCTTCAAAGTGAAGCCATACTTAACTTCTTATTCGTGCTGTCATACAGATTACAGGCTTTAGTGGGCATCTATGTTTTATCAAGAGCCTGTGTTTTATAAGTAGAAGCATATTAATTTTTAAAATATAATAGCTGTTTTAGTCTCAAACTCTTCCAGTATATTTTTCCTTGAGATGTCCTGCTAGAAGTCTAATGTTTCTGACTACCTATTAAAAATCAACTCATGAACCAGAATATAAGTGCCAGAGTGGAACATATTTTTCTAATAATTTCTGTTTAGTTGATTAAATAGAGATAATATAACACAAGGCTGTGCTAAATAACTAAAAATTTTAAAAGGAATACTCCTAGGGAGTTTTTCCCTAGATGACGGAGGTGATCTATCATACAGTTTAAAACAATAAATTCAATTTCCTGCCTCAATGGTCAGGCTCTTCTTCCTCCTCAGGAAATATTACATGCAGAGCCTGTCTCCCATCACACTGATTCTGAACATTGCAAACACGCTGTTCGTATCTTCCTAAGCTCATTGAGACAGGATGCTCATCTTGTACAAGTGTGAAAGGCCAAAGTTTTAAGTGAGCAAAATCACTGTGATTGTAGAGAAGCAGAAAAGAAGACAAATACTTGTACTGCTGCTAAGTCGCTTCAGTCGTGTCCGACTGTGCGACCCCACAGACGGCAGCCCACCAGGCTCCGCCGTCCCCGGGACGCTCCAGGCAAGAACACTGGAGTGGGTTGCCATTTCCTTCTCCAATGCAGGAAAGTGAAAAGTGAAAGTGAAGTCGCTCAGTCGTGTGACTTTGCAGCCCCATGGACTGCAGCATACCAGGCTCCTCCATCCATGGGATTTTCCAGGCAAGAGTACTGGAGCGGGGTGCCATTGCCTACTTACCACAATTATTTTAAAAGAATTGCTAAGCATTCAATACGGTGCTCACATTCAGCACTGTTCTGGGTTGTCGGAGAAGAAAAGAATACTTGCATTTCAGAAGCTTACTATCTATTGAGCAAGAGAAGTGTCCCAGTGAAAGACATTTTATAAAACTGTTTAAAACCATATATAACCAAGGTTATATATCTAAATGAAATTTGAACTCCCTTTGAGCCTGCCCCCTCATGCATGTTAACTAGCTGTTAACCGTTAAATACAATCCCAGGTTATGGCTAATGTGTGTTATTTGGGTGGAGAAAGAACTAAAATATTGAGCAACCATCTTAAGCATGGCTGTATGTGATATCTAGTCCCCTCTTTTCTGACTTGGCTTCCCTGACTTGCACTCGGCCTTTCCTCCTCTGCCCCTTTCTGTGCCAGTCCTTTCCAGCCACGCATCTCTGGCCCCTGGCCCCTACTGCAGAACTGCTCCGGTCCTCGTGCTGCTTCCACGTTAGCAGGCTCCTTGGCCTCCCCCTCTCCCCAGCCCACACTGCAGACCCACAGCCAGTGTGTTCCTGCGAGAGTACAGTGGCTTCACACCACGCCTTTGTTCACAGGTGGCCGTTAGCTCTCTCTAATTACAGGATTAAGGTCAGTCTCCACACTGGCACTCAGGGCCAGGCAACCAGAGTAAACTCAGCCCTAACTCTAGTCCACCTGCCTGAACCCTCTACTACTCTCTCACATCGTTAGACCCCACCTGGACCGCGCACTACAACCGAAAACATCAGATGACTTGGTGTCTCAAAGCCTTTGCTTTGCCCATTGCTGTCCATTAAATTCTGTTTATCATCTCAAAGTCCATCTTAAATACTCTCTCTTTTTTTATTTACTTTACTAGTCATCTATGAGCATTACATAGATGCTCACGTGAGCACTGCTTTTCTAAAATGCAATAGTACTTACTGCATGCCTTATGGAACTGGACATGTTTTTCTTTATGCTATCCCTATTAATGCATTGTTGCCAAACACCAGATTTTAAATACCACAAAGACAGGCACGTGGTACTACTTACATTCTTTTTCTCTAGCACACTCACGAGAGTAGGTTGCACACAGTAGGAACAATGACTATTTAGTAGACTGATATTTTAGTCAAGCTTATATCTTCTCTATAAAAATGCAACCTAGGAAACCAATTTAGTCTAGGAAAGTAATTGTTAATCATTAGTGACAAAACAGAATCTAAGGATGGCTTAATGGTAATATAAATATATAAATATGTATATAAATATAAATGTATATAAG